>APFE031461405.1:36941-67641 GCA_000404065.3 Pinus taeda
CAATTCACCACCCCCTACAATATGACCCAAATAATTCAAAGATGTTTTGCCAAATTCACATTTTGATAACTTAACATAGAGATTTTCTTTTTTCAAAACATCTAGAGTCTGCTGACATGCTTCAAATGTTCTTCCCATGTTTTACTGAAAACAAGAATGTCATCTAAATATACAATTACAAAATCATCAATAAAAGGCCCAAGTACATCATTCATAACTCTCAAAAGGCATAACCAACCATTCATACAACCCTTGCTTTGTTTTGAAAGTAGTCTTCCATGCATCTGTTCTGCTAATCTGACTTGATGGTAGCCACTACACAAGTCCAACTTGGAAAAATAAATAGCTTCATTCCGCTGATCCAATAGATCATCAATGCGAGGAAGGGGATAATGATTCTTGATCATTATTTTATTCAGTTCTCTGTAATCAATGCACATCCTCCATGAACCATCTTTCTTTCTCACCAACACGATTGGAGATCCGCATGGTGATGTGCTTGGTCTTATGAACCCTTTCTCGAGCAGCTCCTCTACCTACTTCTTGATCTCTATATTCTCTAAAGTGGATAACCTGTACATTTCGATGTTAGGCAATGGAGCATCTTGCTACAAATGAATATCATGTACAATTTCCCTTTTGGGTGGTAGACCTTTAGGTTCTTGAAATAGGATATCATATTCTGAAACAACTTTTTCTAAACCAGTTTTTTGTTTAGCATCACAACCTTCAAATATATTGGTTTTATCAAGGTTCTTTTCCTTTACAACCATCAATAAAAATTGCTTGCATGAATTTACAATTATTTTCATCTGCCTTGAGTTTATGAGATTGTAATTATTTTTAGTTTATGAGCTCTTACTATATATTCTATTCCATCTTTGATGAGCTAATACTTATTTTCAGTTCTATAGAAAATGGCTTTTCTATCATACAAGTAAGGACTTCCTAAAACAATTCCACATATATCCAAGGGAACGATATCTAACTCAAGCTCATCTACAAATGTTGACACAAAAGAAAACCTAAGTTTACATTGTCTAGCCACTTGTAGCTTTGCTTTATCACATACCCAACCTAATGGATATGGCTTCTGGTGAGGTGTGGTTAGTAATCCCAGCTTCTTTACAATTGCTTCAGAAATCAAGTTTACTTGTGAGCCACTATCAAATAAAGTATCAATCTTTTGATGCTTGGAAATAACTCTAATATCAAAAAGCTCATGTCTTTTCCTCTCATTTTCTTCATTATCAACAATTTGTGCAAAATTACTAGTAGATGCTTCAGAATTTTTACCTTTTATACCTGTGGCTGTGATTGTTGTTTCATCACCTAAGTCTAACCCAAATCTTTTTGTATAGCAACAACAGTCTTCTTCTTCTTGCCATCAAACTTCTTGGGTTTCAGCTCTGGATGCAAAGACCGGCAATGTTCATCATCATGTCCATCCTTCTTGTAGTGGGGGCATGAAGGTTTGCCTTTTTGTACAACGTTTGCCTTCCTCTCTTTCCATTTTTGCTTCCTCTTTTCCTTGTTCTTGCTTGCAGTGAGTTTTGATGATCCCCCAATCCATGGGTTCACATTCTTGCCTCTAGCCTCTAAATGTGTAGCCTGAATAGATACCTCATCTATGCTAGGGGGGTTAAACATGAGAATGGTGTGCCTCAAATAGCTATGTAGACCACCTATATACTTCAGCAAAGTTTCAGGTGAGTCTAAAGAAATTCCTAGAATTAAAGCTCTTTTTCTAAATTCCTGAGTATAGCTTTGTACACTTTTCCCCTTTAATTGGCGAAGAGTTTTCCAACTCATCATGGCTTGCTGCATATAAGCTAGTGGATAGAATTGTTTTTTAATGGTAGAAACAAATTCACTCCAAGTAGAAAGAATTTTACCATGCATCTTGAAATCAGCTTGTGTCCTGCCTTCCCACCACACTAGGGCAGTTCCTCCAAGGCGAAGGCTGGCCAACTGAATCTTTCTCCTTTCTGAATCGATGTTCTGCACCCTGAAATATACATCAATCTGTCTAATCCAGTTATCTAGCTTTTCTACATTTAATTCTCCATCATATATTGGCAAATCAAATTTTACATCTAGTTTAATCAAAGATGTTTTCTTCTTTTTATTTTTAGGTGTGGATAGAGGAGGCTCTATTCCTTTCCCTTTACCTTCAAAATGGCCATCTAGAAGAGGTTCCTCTTTTCCTTTGTCTTATTTGGAGGTTGAAGTATCTTCACCTCGGCCTTTCTTAAATTCTCAATACATCTCTTCTACTATGGCTCTCATGGTCATGAAACTATCCATGAACTGAGAGTCTAATTCCAAGGGAATTTCTTCTATCATTTTCCTCCTAGGATAGACTCTACCAATTTCTGGGTTAGCCTCAACCAGTTCTCCCTTTCCTAATTTGATCTTTGACCTAGTTAGCATTCAACAATCTAGCACAAGCTTGTCTAACCTTAGCAACCTAAAGCTTTGATACCACTTGATCTAAAAATGAGATCTTAGACAACTATTAAGGTATTACAGACTCATGTGCATGGATATGCCAATGTTACTTTGTGCAATGGATCGATAATATTGTGAAATACATAGACAATGAAGCATTTAAAGAAACATAATAGACAACACACATAAACACAACAAGTTTAATATGGAGTTCACCCAAAACTCCTGGGCTACATCTCCTAGTCCAGCCTTCAGTGGTGGCCTCTCTATTATGTCTTCAAAAGCAGAGTTTTACAACAGTATGAGCTCAATTTGAGTCTCAACACACAATAGATACAACAGCAAGAGTTTTGGCTTGAACCCCTTAAGCCTCTTGAGTACACAGACTCTCTCTATCACTCTCTCTCTCTGTCTTTGCTCTGTCTTAGAACTACCTCCAATACTGCCTGCCTCTGTTTGCTCTTTGTCTGTGGCTTTAAAGCCAATCCGCGTTGTCTGTCCATTTCCTCTTCTTGGCTTTCTGTCTCCCGACCTCTGTCCACTCGAATCCATCTGCTAAGCATTAGCAATCATGGCATAACGCCTTTAGGGGAGGTGGCTGCCTGTTCCGTAACAGATGAATGCATCGGGCCTTTGAAATCCTTGAAATGGCCATTCTCTGTTTACGCAGAGAAATACATTCAAAACTGTGTGTTATGAAACCAGCTCAAGAAAAGATAGAAAAGATAGATCAACGCCTTAGAATTCAGCCTCTTCGAGGGGGCAACCTCCTTTACATTACATAAATGAACAATTCTTGGATGATACAAATGAAAAGACCTCCTTTCTATATATAGGAGTCTAAGGGTCATAACATAATCAGAGCCGACATAACAATAATAATGTAAGGGCACAATAATAAAAATAGTGGGCTTCTATGGGGAACAATAGTAACAATATGGGCACTACATGGGTACATCAATATAGTAAGTGGGTTGTACTAATAACAATGAGGGGTTACACTAGTAGTATAGGGGCCTAACACTGATGCACTTATCTTCTTCTGAAATTTTAATATCAACAGATGCTAACTTACTTACCATAGTGTTAAACACATTCAGATGCTCTGTCACTGAGTCTCCATCTTTCATCCTCAGGTTATACAACTTTTTCCGCAGGAACAGTTTATTTACCAAAGACTTAGATTGGTACAAAGTCCCTAACTTGTCCCACAAAGCCTTTGTTGTAACTTCCCCTGATACATTCAACAATACTGAATCTGAGACACACAATCGTATTGTGCTCTTTTCCTTGCCTTCCGATCCAACTTCTTCCATTCTTCATCGGTCACTCCCATTGGTTTAGTACCTGGATCTACCGTGATCCACTGATTTTTATCCACCAACAGATCCTCCATCTTGAGTTTCCACAACTTAAAACTCTAACCGTTAAATTCCCCCACACGCCATCTTCTTTCACCACCAGAATCGATCTCGTAGATCTCCCACCGAATAGGGTCTACCACAGGCCCGAGCAAAACCCCTCAGCAACAAAGGCGTCCCCTTGAAGCCAAAAATAGCTCCGATACCAAATGTAGGTTTTAACCCCGTACAGAGATTACCTGCATATGAATTCTAAAACACAGAAAAATAAACAATGCGAGAGCATAACACATAAAACACATATACACAGAGATTTTCCCACTGGATCCCAAAACTGGGACTGCCAGCTTGATTTTTCATTATGTTCCTTTCACTGTTATAAAACATATTTATACATGCCGAAGCATCCAATACCATGGACCGAAAACCATCGCATCCAATACCATGGACTGAAAAACCATTACGTCCAAAAAAAACATGTGCAAAAATCATGCACAAAAAACCATAGGTGGGTCCGCCCAACCTAACATAAGGTCCAAAATCAAAAATTTTCGGGGCGCTACCTTGGACCCCATAAAGTGGGGTTACGGGTACCCCTCAAACCCCTTGTTAACTATGTGGAAAGAATATAACACAACCCAACATTTGAAACCCAAGGAACAAGGGTTTGGCTGAAAACAATTTCTCCCTTCTAACATAAACATATAAATAAACTCTTCCATATTTAAACAATTTAAAAGTCTTAAATGGCTAAACACTAATTCCCTTGAAGGGGAAGGAAGCTTGGCTGTAGGGACAAGGAGAACCTAGAAGAAGAAGCAACACATGCAATAAGAATTTGCTCAAGCTAGAGTGTCAATTTTGTAAAAGAGAAAAATTGTGAATAGTGAATCCTTTTGTTGGAAAAAACACACACCTGTGATATAAACATGTAAAAAAATTGATAATAAATATCTTGAGCCACAAATACAACAAGACAAGAAAATGAGAAACGAGTTTCCAAATGACCGATAGTTGCAATTGTTGTTGAATCCAAAAATAAAAATAAAATTATACCTGAAATATGTCTCGAACTGCGACCTTTTTTAACTTCAAGTCTTGCACAAAGGCTTCCTTAGGATTTCTATGAAAATTATATATAAAATTTTGTGTCTGGGAAATTTTATATAACATGATGTAAAAAAAAAAAAAAAAACCAAGACCAAATTGATGATTCGTTGATCCCAGATCCAAGTCTGATTTTTAAAACATTGATTCACAGACAAAGAATATGAATACCCTTTGAGAAATGACACCAAAGATAACGCGTTGCCGCCTCAATAAATAAAATATTCCAACTGCAAGGTTATGGGTTCAATTACATGGAGTTGGACAACTTTCTAAAAGAATATAGGTCTAAGTGGCATCAAAGGATGTACTGAATAATGTCAAAATTCAAACGCATGCATGAATATCCTTCAAAGTTTGGGCTATAGTGAATAAAATTTTATAAGCCTCATGGAAAAATAAAGAATACAATCCATGCATCTCATTTAACTAGCAATAATATGTTCTATAGACTATTATCTACAATAAAACACAAACAAGAAATATTATAGCCCATCTCAAACAAGACCTTAGGTTGATGATACTTTAACACGTATTATGTATTATTTAGACAATTTTATAAGGAAAATAAAAATTCATAGCAATATGAAATTTATTGAATATAGAAAAAAATGACTTCAAAATATAACTATCCACAAGAAAACACAATAAAAGTTGAACAAAGGGGGGTCATTTTACATCACACTATCTAATCTGCAGAAGCACTATCCAGACTTGCATATTGTACCCATGAAGCTCCACAAAAGAAGTTCCTTCCTCCTAGAATAAATGCAACCTAAGAAAGATCATTACGTTTTGAGTCAACTAGCAAACATGAAATGTATATAACACTGTACAATAGTCTTTACCACCACTGAATGTCTTTCTTATATATATATATAGATAGATATATATATATTACACATTGAATCTATTGGTGCCATAAAAGGAATTAAAAGAGACATGCTTGTGAGCATGTGTTTGTATTAGAAAAATGCAACTAAAGAAATAATTACTAACAAAGATAGATTCCCTCCTCCACTACAAATTTGTTTGTAGAATCTGGAGGAAATGAAAAATTAATGTAAATTTTAAAAATTAAAATATCTCTACACCAAGGTAATTAATTGTTGCAAGTTCTCTGGCTAATGATGATGTCATATGCAAAAAAGAAGATGAAGTTCCAATTGTTAAACAGTCTCCATGAACACCAAGCCCCTTAATATTTAGTCAACGAAGTAGGTGATATCCTCCAGAGGTACAATTGTACAAGTAGTATCTATAGTCCATTTAACCATCTAGGAAGTGATTTTAAGAAGAAGTCATGAAATAATGATATACATTTGGGTCGACATTTTGTGCATTCCCTACTAAAACAGTCCCACTTATTTTCAAAATCACTCTATGCCATATTGGGGTTTGTTCTAAAGGAATAATTACTAATAAAGATAGATTCCCTCCTACACTACAAACTTGTCTATAGAATTTGGAGAAAATGAAAACTTTATGTAAATGTTAAAAATTAAAATACTTCTACACCAAGGCAATTAACTACTGCAATTGTTTTGGCTATTAATGATGCCACATGTGCAAATTATCGATAAAGTCGAGACTAAAAAGGTGGGAAGCATGCCAGATTCCAAGATACCTTGGTTATAAACTTTGAGAAGGATAAGACATGGATAATTATCCCAAGTCAAGTTTAAAGGGGAGAACACTAGTTAACCTTGAGTTGGTAAATGAACCATTATGTTAATGTCAACATTAGTGGATTTCATGTCATGGTTTTGTGCCCATGGGTTTTGATGTAGTGAAGCCTTTAAAGAAGGGAATGTTAGGTTAACCCTAAATTGGTAAATGAGTCATTGTGTTAAGGTCAAGAGTGGTGGATTTCAAGCCATGGTTTTGGTAGCCCCTAGATTTTGATATAATTAAACATTTAGAAAGGCTTGGGATACTCCATTTTAATGGGATTCGAGACTTGGCTGGCCTTGTTCAAGGGTAAAACGATAACTTTGGATGGGTTTCCCTATAAGAGTTTTCCAAGGTAAATTGTGTGTCAATGTGCGCCTGATTTATGTGTTTTTTGTTGTTGGTTAATCATTTCCCTTATAAGATTTTCTTATTACTAACAAGACAGACTACCACTCATGGTCAATCAAATCTAAGTTAAAGTGCCATCCCTTCTCTAGAAATACATTTTATGAAGTTACGTCCATTGTCTAATATCCATAAATATTCTATTTCAAATAATTTGAAATATATTCTAGTATTATTCTCCTATGTTTTAAGTAAGCCAAATCTCATTCAGAAAATTCAATTTCAATTTCATTTTTTGAATATTACAAAAAATTTAAATATCTATGTTTTGACCTGAATATATTTCTTGCTATTAAAAAAACATGTAACCATGTAACAGTCAGGTAAATCAGCTGAAACTTGAGTAACCCATTAGTTTTAGCAAATTAGATTTCATTTGAGACAATATATTCTGTCAGCACTTACCAGTTATTCTCTAGCAAGGAATAATACGGATAAAATAGAAAAACATAAAATAATGAAAATACATTAAACTGATCAAGTTAAAGTAGTACAAACAAGATGGTAATGGTTGAAATAAAACCTAAATTATGACAGGCTTTGAACCTTGTTCTTCTAATTGCTAATGGATTAGAAATTCAACTTATTGCATGATCAAATAATGCATAATTATATTTAACTACATAATATTACTTCATTCTCCTTCCTCAGGCATAAGAAACTATACAACCTAATAACTTCTCCACCAAATTGCATCTGCTACAAGATTATTTTCAGGAAAATTATGTTCAAACACCTTCACATTGGCTAAAATGTACGGGAAATTTACTTCTGATCTGAACATAAATTCCTGAAAAAGCATAGAAATAGTGACAAATAAGCCTAACAATGTTTTAATAATAGTTTAGCCAATCTACATTAATAACCAACAGTGACTCAAAACCCTATAATAATGTTCACAACTTTCACCTATTAGTACTTAGGCATGGAACAATTCCTCAACTGATCAATCAATTAGAAATAATACATTAGATCATTAATAAGGCCATCTTGATTAACCCTTGTCTATGAAAGAAGTTTTCTTTTAAGGTCAATGCTTCAAAGCATGAGACTTTAACCAAGGATTGATGGGGATTTTAACGATCAACAGAAATGTTTCAAACATAATAGGTAGAGATGCAATCCATACCTCTTGCAATTGAGTAGCATCTAGGGTGTTGAAGATTCTTATAAGAGTCTCCTTTGTACTACCAGTCATAAGGAGGTTTCCATCAAGGGTAAGCGCAATGGGTAGTTACGAATCTGGTCCTCTTAAGGCCATAGTGCTCGAATCTCATATGGCCATGGTGCAATTATGAGCAGGACAACATGAAGCTATTGGGAGCATGAGAAACAACACACAAACCCATAGGGTTCCCATCGTCTCAATATGACGCACCAACTTCAAATCCACGAAATTGTACACAAAAATCTTGTGCTCCAACATCACCACAATCTGATCCTATCTTAGCTTCATGGATTGAACCTCAAACCTAAAGAATAATTCTCTAATACTACAACTTTGATGATCATCCCAGATCATGACCTTATTTAGCGAGTACTGGGGATTCGAAACCCCACCCACGAGAGCCAAAATATTACATCAGAATAACTTCTCCATAACACCAATACTACCTTTATTGAAGTCCTTTCTAAAGGTTTCTCTGAACGGATCGCAGTTGCAAACCTGGAAACCTTGTTTTGTGCCATAGGCAATACATCTAAAGTCCATCCTAGAAACCCTACTCTGTGCCATACGAAAAATAACTGAAGTCCTAGTTGAACAATACATAGAGCAATGAGGACTATTCATTGGCAGTCTCCGAGGAAGATATTGAATTTAGAATTGGATCAAGAGATAGGTCAAGTAGGGGTAGTCCTATTGTTGGGCAGTGAAAAAGTCGTATTATCACCTTCCATACAAAAGAAAAAGAAAACAACCCAACCAAACAAATCCTTAAAGTACAAACATCTTTCATCTTAAATAAAGGTTATAATTCAAGCTTTATTTTTTAAAAGTAATATCATTGTATAGTTTTGTTGTTTGTTCAAGGTAATCTCAAACATAAAATGTGATAATAATCAAATATCAACATAAAATTTAATAATAATCAAATATGAGTATTGAACATACATTATGCAAGAGTCCTGCTAAGATATTTTATCCTTGACATTTCACTCTATTTCACTTGCATGTGGGATTGCAATTTCTTGTAGATTTTTGCCATTAAAAGAATATGATTGTCATTGTTGGCCTATATGGAAGGTCAAGTGGTGAATCTATATTGGCTTTTTATGTTATTTCTTGTGTTTGTTATTGTTTGGAAGGAATTTTGTTACCATTATTGATATTTAACAAAATTATTATTGGGCATGATAAAACTAATGCATAAATATATTATAATAAGGAAAAGTTAAAAGTTCTTGACTATTTGAGCATTGTTATTTCATGTATGTAGCTTATATAGTTGTGTGTTTGATCCTGTAAATGGTGCAAAAGGACATAGCTGACCAAGATGCCCTAGAGGACATGGAAATTGATGATCTTGATTTGTAAACCATGGCAGAGGCTTGGAACATAAGAAGAAAGATCTATTATTGAATATAGGCTTCTGTGATCCATATGAAATTTTTGAAGATTCTTCGGCGAAAATCACATAGAGATACTTTTTTTGATGCGTTTCGAACCAACCAGTGTGGTTCATCGTCAGGACAATGATGAACCACACTGGTTGGTTCGAAGCGCATCGAAAAAAGTATCTCTATGTTATTTTCGCCGAAGAATATTAAAAAATAAAGATCTAATGGAATGCCCATAATTTGGTTTTGTTGTAGTAGTTCAATAAAAAAGCCTTAGGAGAAAAAAATATTTGGGTTAATTACCATATAGAGTTAGAATATTGAGATTGTAGTAGAGTTGAACTAGTTCTTTAAAAGCAAGATAAGAGGAGTGGTTCAAGAAATGAGTTCATAAAAGGTTGGTATAACTCAAGTAGTAGATGTGATATATCCTAAGAAAAGTGGATCCGATCCAACCATCCACCCTATGAATTTTAAAATCCTAGAGGTAATCCCAACTTTTTATTCTACTTTTGACTTGAAAGCACCTTTTCTTAGTAGCTTGGGATATAGTAGTAGTGAAAACAAAATGAAGGTGGGAATACAAGTAGGAGTGGCATATGCTATATTTTAATTTTAGTTCAAGTGGGGGAGTAGGCCTAATTATTCAAACATGTCCATAAGGTTTTATCTTGGTGAACAATCCAACCAACGATATGGTTATAGTAGTTTCAAGAACTTTATGAAGGGTGATGGTGATGAAAACCCACATTGGTTCTTATGTGGATTCATCTGGAGGGTGAAAAGGATAGGACATTTTATAAATTTTTGGTAGAAGTTTGGATGTTTATTGATTTTAAAGGGATTTGAATTTAACTAGAGAGTTTTGGATCTGATTGTCTCATAATGTATAAATAAATCCCTTGATCATGAGAATGTAGCAATGGGAATGGTTAGAAAATAAATTTGTAGTTTCATTGAATGGGCACAACTCCTATCTCATGTTCCTATAAATTATTGTGTGAGTGCATGTGAACGGAGTTTTACTATATGATTATATATATCTATTAAGTTATACTATGGATGAATGAGATCATTTTGATCTCTTTTATTTACTATATTTTTTTGTCTAACTCTATTCTCAATCTCTTTTTGTATCATAGTCAATAGTTGATGAATTGATAGTTAATAATTGATGTGCAAATTGTTAATTTCATGGTGATTGGTGATTGATTGCGAGTAATTTGGTTTTAGATATGCCTTAAACATTGAACAAGGTCAACATATATAGACAGTGCATGGTGAAAAAATTGGATTAGAATTTTTGGGGGTTGTAGCATTCCAAGAAAAGGAAATCACGTCAAGACTGAAGAAGGTTCAATATCGCCAAAACATTGTGGCATGTAACCATCCAAGAAAATAGCTATTAATAACCTCTTATGTGTTTTGGCAACACTGAAATTAAGATTCTAGTAGAATGTGAAGAAAAGGTGGAGCATTGGGGATCATAACTTTGCATTTACAATCCGATCAAAAACCAAAGATTAGACAAGGGACGCATCCAACCTGAGAACAGATGATCAATTATATAATGTTTATTTATGAGGTTTATGAATAGATTCATCATATTCAAACTTCATTGATAGTGGCTTGTTTAAAAGACACAGTTGTTAAATTATTTTAATTGCTTTTGCATAAACGTCAAAAGCATTGAAGAGCCTTTAATAGAGAAACACATCCATGTTTTAGTTTTTCATTACCCTCATTGTCTCTTTGATATCACACTTTTATCAGTCAATTATACCCACATTTAATGCAAAAACCACTAGTAGATTTTTAAGGCCTCCTAGTTATTAGGGAAGTTGAGTCTTAGGATTACTTGTGGCATCCTATGTATTTTTCAAACTCCAATACAACAAGGAAAATACGTGGAGGATATTTGAGGGAAATGTGATTGTCCATAAAATGTAGATCAAATTTTGGGACCTTTTAGATCTTTTCCTTAGAGGCTGTATTTGGAGCAATTAGTAGGAGAAAGCATACTATTACCAAGAAGATTAGTGTTTGTGCACCTATGGTTTGGGAGAAATGCTAAGGGGTTCTAGGAGTTAAGGGGTTTAAGGGTTTAGGAGTATGGGGTTAAGGATAAAGGGTAAAGGGTTAGGGCTTAGGGGGTTTAGGGGTTAGGGAGTTGAGGTCTAGGGGGTTTAAATATTAAATGTTAATGACATAGTTGTTAAGGGCTTTAGGGGTTAAGGGTTAACCACAAAGGGCTTCCAGGTTAGGGGATTTAGTGGTAAGTGCCTAAGAGTTATGGTATTTAGGTGTCAATGGGTTAAGGGGTTATTGACTTTAGGGGTTATGGGTTAAGGGTTAAGGGTCAAGGTCTAAGAGGACATGGGATTAGGTTGTAGGGGGTTTAAGGATTCCAGGTTAGGGGTTAATGGGTTAGTGGCTTGGGGTTTAAGGGATCAAGAGTTTAATTTGTTATGAGTGTAGGGGTTAAGGGATTATGGATTTAGGGTTAAGGGGATAGGGACTTTAGTGCTTATGGGTTGTGATAATGTTACCCCTAATCCCCTTATCACAACTATCGGTGGTTCCCTTATCAATTTCTCTCGTTGCCTACCCTCTATCCCCCATATCCCCTATGACATAACGCCCTAAGGCTCCTTCTCATTCTTTAATGTTAGGATTATAGATCTCAATAAACCATGCTCAAACCTCTCACTTCTCCCCATCCATGCTACCCTTATTCCCCCTTGTCCCATTCAATGCACCAAAAGATCCCTCTCCCCCAAAATTCATGAGAATTGAACATTTGGAGGCGATCATTTAACAACAAATTCTAAAATTTTAATTCTAATGACTTTTTTTTTTTTTGGGGGCGGGGCGGGGGCGGGGGGAATTGTCCAAAACTGCGTCAAAAAGTTACATTGTCATGACTTTTAAGGGTAGTTCAAGGATTCTAAGTTTAGTGTTACGGGTTAAAGGGTTAGTGGCTTATGTTTTAAGGGATAAAGGGGTTAATGGTTTATAAGTTATGAGTGTAGGGGTTGAGGGATTATGGATTGGGGATTAAGGGGTTAGGGAATCTAGTGGTTATGGGATAAGGACTTACGGGATGTGATAATTGGGCCCCTAATTGTTATCGGGAAATCTAGTGTCTATGTAGAGCTGTTAGTCCCACTAAGATGGGTAGCTATCTTAGAAACAAACAAATTAAAGTTACTTTCGTTTTCCTTTACGAGAAGTAGATAGGAGAGGAGCAAAGAATACCAACCTCAATCTTTTGCTTGGTTCCTTACTTGTTCCTCCTCCTCTCTGACAGGTCTTTGCCGCTCCTTCCTTGACCACTCCGCTTCAAAGAGTACCTATAAAGTTAAAGCAGCATAATACCTTCAAAGTGTAGAGATCTACAATCATAAACAATATATGACCAGATATATATTGACCACACAAATGCATATATCATCAAACATACAAGAATGTGGAGGAAAACTTGAATAAATTTATTGATATAAAGATTAGAAGAGAGGATTACAACCTATTGATCTGACCCAATGTCATCCTCCCAGCATGAAAGCCCTTATTCACCTCATGAAAAGATTAGATCACCCAACACTATGATCTTCCACCAGGAAACCAACAACACTTCCTTACAAGATACAAAATTCTAGCCTCTGGATCTCTGGGATGAGGGATCCATATATAGATGATTGTAGGGGGGTGAGTTAGCTTCTGGGACTTTGGTTAGTGTCTTCTCTTTCATTGTTCTTGATTCCACTTGGAGATTGATGTTCTCTTACTCATCCCTGGGCGAATTCAGAGAGGCAAGTGTCACAGGAGAAGTTTCTGGAAGATTCCATGATCATCCACCTTGCAAACTGTCTCTTCCATTTGTCTACTGTCGCCCATCGCACCCTACAAAATGGGTTTCCAGTATGCATCACACTTTTTGCACTGATCAGGTGAGATGCATCGCACCCTTAGCACTGGGCACTCTATATGGTCCAGTTTTTACCAGTTCTGAGCAATTTTCTGTGGAGAGCTTCTGGGAGATGATGTAGTCAGCTGACCTTGTTCCTTTAGGGCATGAAACAACATGTTTAGGGACTTAGAAGCCCTTGGTTTATGGACATATGTGATTTGGGTTGCAGTGCCCAAATATGTCTATAACAGTTGCCCCCTAAAGCATGAGGTCGAAAATCTTTTGATGTCAGGTGAAATGCTTTATCACAAGGATCCGAGGTTTTTCGAACTGGAAGGCGACCTGTAATAAGAAACAATACAATACATTATGCTGATAAAATTTTCATGATCTAGTTGAGGCGGGCATTCCCATGCTCAACTTTATAAATTCATTTTCATGTACATAGGATAGACAACCGTCTGTGTGGCAGACTGATGATTCTAGTATATCCATCATCCTTTGATTCAGATGATCATATGTGCAACAATGATGTACATTTGATGTGTTTATTTTCCTGAATATATCGCAGCCTGGATGGATGAAACTAGATCCGGGGTCTTCAAACTCGTCCAAACTTTGTCCGAAGTACAAGTCGATACACGTGAAAAATGTTCTAGATTCGAACATGGAAAGACATCGTCTGATTACTAGCCAATGTTGTAAACTGTTAACAGGCGTGAGAGGAATCACTGATAACGATGATGACCCTCAAGGTACTACAGTACAATTCGTGTGGTGTGAAAAAGGGACTTGGCGTTGAAAACCATGCAAAATCTTTCGGTCGAAGGCCATTGATGTAAACCTGTCGCTGGAAGTAAGAAACTTTCCATTGAGGCATGCAAGCTTCAAAGTACTGAAGGGGTTGTTACTAGGTTGACTTCTTGGATAATGAGTTGTCATCGACAAGAAGTAACCCGTCGTAGGGGGGCCTTAATGAATCCCACATCTACGACACGAAATGGAGCAAATTATTTTGTGGAGGCGAAAACGATCTGGTGATACAGGTTTCAGGGTGGCGGTCATGAAAGAATGAAGCGTGAAGGTATTGCAGCGGGTGAGACACAAGCTGGGTTGGTGAATTCTCTGATCGACTTATCTTGAACATATCCACGACACTGATATGGATTGGTAGCATTAACCCCAAAGATGGATGGTAAAATGGACCACTGGTAATATGACCAGTGAACAGAATAACCCAACCCGACTCAATCATGGTGATGGAGTGAAAGTGTCATGTTCAAGAGTGACTCGCTACCAATAAAGTTTCTTCAAGTTTTCTTCCCAATTTTCCCCTGTCATTGCTGACCAATACCTTTTTATTTTTATAAAGATTGGGGAGGATAACATATGCTTGTTCTATAATTTTCCCTTTGGGCAAACTCGTCGCTATGTTTTAACGAGCCTAGCAACAATGAAACTCGTTCTTGTCTCTATGGACAAGTTTGTCGCTATTGGTTTTAACGAGTTTAATGACAAAGACAACTCAGTCCTTTTTCAATTTTAGAGAGTCTGAAAAGGGACGGAAAGAAAACTCCAGTAATCCTTTTTCGTCATATAATCCCTTAAGTCCGAAAAAGTATAAAATAATACAAAAGGGATGAATTTTCGATAGTTTTAACGAGCCGAACAAGACAAGTGCTCGATCTTTTTATGTAATAATCCCTCAGGTCCAAAAAGATAAAAGTCTAGAGGAGGGATAGCACTCCTGGTAGCTTTAACGAGTTGGAGAGGCCAACTTCTCAGCAATATTTTCACATTTACGAGTCAGATGAAAAGAGATTAAAGGAGACTCATCTTTGAGGAACGAGTGATATTTTCAGGTAGCTTCTAATTCCAGGTAAGGTTTGGAATTTTCCAATCAAGGCAGTGTCACAAGGATGGCTAACAGAATCACTCTTCGCAACTGTCCCTCAAAAGGGTAAACAATCAAATGGAGGCGTATGATTAGCTAAACAGAGTGGAGGTGATGGCAAGAACACGACTAGGGCTCAGAAGCTGATGATAATACATTCGCAATGGTTATTTACTGGAGGTTGGTTCATTTTTTAATGAGCTTAAACTCTAGGGGAACGATTCAGGGAAAATTTTAAGGATGGAAAATTTTCTTGAACTTTAAAACATTGGCGAATCTCACTAATCCCTAATATGAAACTATAAAATGTTTATTGATATATTTGTAAAATTATTCAAATTTATAATCATTTTATATATAGTCTCTATATAACGTTGGCGATTTTTAAAGGTAAAATAATTTTATATTCTAAAATTTGGGCGAATCATCTTTTTATAAAATGGAAAATTGGCGAATCTTTTTGTGGAAAAATAATGGAAAATTAGCCCACTGGGCGAATATTAGCCCCTAAAATTTTCCATGGAACGATTGCTCATTGCTTAGGTTTAATTTTTAACGAGCTTGAACTTTTCATAAAAATTGCTCGTAATAATGGTCATTGATATTCGACCCACTTTTAACACGATGTTCTTTTGACGGTCGTACTACCTATTCAGTTGCTCCATCAAACTGATTAGAAATGAAAATACATGCTTGAAAAATGAGTTAGAAACACTAATACCCTACTTGAATTACGTGAAAAGTAATTTAAAAGACCCTTCATTTTACCATTTCATTTGAACTAGAGATTGTTGGAGCTTTGGAGGTGTTTTCCCCCTTGATTTTCACTAGATGATTCCAGGAGATTCTGTGGATGATTCTTGGCACCGTCTAGACCAGGCAGGAGCTAAATTTGTGCTCTTCACTTGCATTCTTTCCTTTTTGAATTCTGAGCATGTTTCCCTGCTTTTCTGAGCCTTTGGGGTTTGAACAATTTGTTCTGCCCCCATCGCACACTGAGTACATCAAAAGGTGCAATGCATACTGGGCTATCCACTAGCTAGTCAGTATGCATCGCTCCCAGTACACAGTTGGGGTGTGATGGGCGTAAGGAGGGAAACTTGTGCACTATTTTTTCATGGAAATTTTGCCTGTTTTTTGCCAAATCAGGATCCTGACTCTTCTCTTGTTTGTTTTCAGAGATTCATTGAAGAAAAATGGTTGTTACTTGGCAAGAATGCGAGCATGAAGAAGAGGACATGGTTGCTTTACATGATCCGGGTACGGTAACTGCATTGCGGAACTGTGGTCTACTCAAGTTCTTCCGCATCTCTAACATGAGGCAACAAATCAACTTGTTGCAATATTTCCTCGATGCATGGGATCCTACCAACTAGGTGTTCCAGATTAGAGGTAAATCCATCCCCTTGATTGTCATGGACATCTATTTTTTGACCAGTTTATCGAGGCATGGTGCCCCTCTCTCACTATCAGGTTCCGCCCGTGGGGGAAAATCCGTGAGGGATTATATTTGTCGATATTGTAGAGAAGGATCTTAGCCAAGTAGGGATGGCAAGATCAACATTCGAGATGTCTCTGACCGATCTTTGAGGACCATCTTGTTCACTTTTGCTAGACTGGCTGGTAGTGCGACTCTTCACTTGGCCAACAGGTCCTATATGCAGTATGCCTTAGAATGCCTTGAACCGAAGGTGTTCAACTGGTGTGATGTAGTACTTCCGGTAATAAAAGAACAGTTTACCAAGGTGAAAAACAAACGATCTAAGAACTTTGGCTATGGTTCCATTTTGACCGCTTTCACCTTGGAGAAGATCCCACTGATGCAGTCGCAGTACATCTCACTTGGTTTGCCACCACCAATTGAACCACGGATGTAGAGATGGGTTGACCTTATGGCCCGACACGGTGGTCAACCACAGGTTTCTTTCTCTGATGCCTTCTTTGAGTGGTTCAACTGTCAGGAGATGGTTTAGCTGAGTGTCTGTATGCTGGGATAGATTTCTGGGGTGACCCAGATTTGGTGCTGCCGGTCGGTGAGCAGTGGAGTGCTATAGGTAAAATTTCTGACCATATCCCTGTTTATTTCTTTTATAATGTCCTAGTGCTTTCTTTTATCAAGACTAATCAAAACTCATGTGCTCATGCAGATATCGGACCGGTGCGACCAACAGTGCGCCTGAGAGCACCAACTGTCGTTCTAGCAGGAGAGGTTGTAGGGAGGGCCGTCCTTCGCGACTTGGATGTGGCCGAGACTCTTGCAGCATTACAGGATCAGATCGAAGGCCTTACTCTTGGTATCCCGAATGTGAGGGCTGACGAGCTGCCTCTGAGATTACAATGACATACTACTGGCGTGCCACATCGATGGACTAGGCTTTTACGCATGATTGCACATGGGGTGACTTGTTATCACCAGCACCATTAGACTAGGGTTCCCCCTAGCATTTTGAGTTTTTGGGTCATTTGACCGATTTTTTCTTGTACACAGAACACTATGTGTGAACCATAAACATTTATATATGTATTTTTGATTTTCGGAGCTTCATTTTGGTTAAGTTACATGATCCTGATGCATATGCTTTTCTTTTATAAATGTCGCAAATGTCTATCTAACACATAATTTGCCAATGCATCTGTTAATGTGTTTAAGTTTATGGAAATATGCTGATATTGGATAGAATCGAACTGTCTTTCCAAAATCTTGACCCTTAGGAACATATGATAGATAGTTGGATTCCGTACAGAATAGATACCGGTGGGCTGTAGAATGACGAGCTGTGAGTCTGGCCTGACAACAAGTCGACGTATGCCATGTGTGATGGCATCAGAGAGGAGCTCTATCAACGCACTATATTCAACGATGTTGTTTGTTGATCGGCAAATACATATCCCTCTGAAGCTTATTAATTCGCCGCTCAAATCAAAGATGGCCCAGGCCGCAGAAGATAGGTTCTGCGAATTACAGCTTGCTCTGTTGGCATATCCAACAAATGATTCTAATGGGTTGGACATTTGTAACAAATGCAAAAGTGGATTACCTAACCAAAATGATTACCCTTAGCGAAAACAAAAATGTAACAAAAGCATAGGGGTTACTACACCGAGTCAAGCATAGTAAAGCTTAAGGTACAACCCGTTTCAGGGTTGCGCCAGTGGAATCCCATCATAATCCACTAACTCATAGGCTCCTTTTGCTAATACCCACTTAACAATATAGGGTCCCATCCATAAAGACCTGAACTTACCTACTCCTAACTTATCGGATTCCTGGTCGTAAAGTAAGACCAGGTCACCTTCTGAGAAGGCACGAGGTTTGACATTCTTGTCGAACTGCACCTTGACTCGTTTCTTATGGGCTTTGTTAGCCAAGGCGGCATCACGACGGGTTTCATCCAATTGGATTAGTTCCAAGAAACAAGCCTCCTCTTCTGAAGTTCTGGGGAGAAGGTCGACTGCGAGCTCGAGGGATGAAATTTCGCACTGAAGTGGTAAGATCGCTTCCAGGCCATACACTAGTTGAAAGGGTGTAAACCTGGTCGCATTCGTTACCAATGTCTGGTATCCCCATAGGGCTGAGTATAGGATTAGGTGCCAACTTCGTTTGTGGACTCTAATCATCCTTTTCAGCATGCACTTCAGGACCTTGTTGATTGCCTCAACATGTCTGTTAGCTTGCGGATAATACAGAGTAGAGCTATCGTGGGATAGTCCTAATTTGGCAGCCAACTCAACCATCATGTGATTGTGAAAATGCGATCCATGATCTATGACTGTAGCTTGTGGAACACCGAATCTAGAGACTACATGATTAAAAAAGAAAAGAGCAGCCATTTCGCCACTGTTGTTTAATGTAGGCATCGCCTCGACCCATTTCGTAAAATAGTCAACTGCGACTATGATATACCCATGCCCCCCGGCCGAGGTGGAGTTACATGTCATGAAATCTATGCCCCATTTGGTGAATGGCCCAACAACGACTATTGGCTGCAGAGGTGCGGGTGGAATTTTGGTTTTGCGATCGAAGATTTGGCAAGCATGGCAACTTCTGACCGCGGTTATGCAATCCTTGAACATTGTTGGCCAGAAGTATCCTGCTCGTAAAATATTTTGAGCAGTAGTGTAACCAGATTGATGCCCCCCACATGCGCCTGAATTACAATCATTCAAGACTTTTTCGGCCTCCTCATGGGTGAAGCACCTCTGTAGAACTATATTGATACCACGACGGTAAAGTGTATAGCTGACGATCATGTAGTCTTTTTCTTGGTATCATGTACGTCACTGCTCTGAACGAGAGGTATTTGATCCAGATTTAAACAGGAACGCAACAAAATACAGAGATAACCATATACACAAAGATGCAGCGGAAATAATGCTTCATTTCATTAATGGAAAATATTGAAGTATGCTTACAACCAGAAATGGAAATAAACCAGCTAGGGCAATGGTAGCTTATCTCTAAGAAGAGATGTGGTGGCTACATGCCTCCGAACTATGTTACAATGAGGCTCGAAGTCCTATTTATTGTTGAGAAACAATGGAGAACCCTTAACATTGCAAAACCTAACCTTAGAAGATGAAACGCCAAACTGTGGGCCCCGTTTGGGTAAATTGGTACATCAACTTCCCGGGGTGTAACTTTGGCATACGATATTCGTTTGACGTGTATAATAGCTCGTTAGAAAGATCTATCTGAGCACTACCACTTTGGGAAGGGCAACATGGGTCCATGGACCCATGTTGCCCCCAGACTTCCCAAAAAACGTCGTTTAGGGCCTCAAAATAGCTCCGGAAGTTCAGGACCTGAAAAACTGCTAAAAATAGTAAACTGTGCTACAATTTAGGAAACTGAAAATATTGAAAGAGATAGTTGTAGGGGTCCAAATGGGATAGGTGGGTGGCCATCAACATCCACCTGGATCATTCCTCCGCCCTTAGGAAGCAATGGTCCCCATTGCGTTGAGTTCCTCCCTGGGATGAGGAAGCTTCTACTGAGCTGGGTCTCTGGTGAGTTGTTCTGCAATCTCTGATGTGTCCAGAAATGGTGGGAAGCATGGTCGACGACAATCCACATTGAACACTTGGTGCAAGTGAAGGAATGGAGGAATTCTGTGCTTCAAAGCATTTTTTCCCGTAGCCTTGGTACTGGTGTAAGGACCATGTCAGAGTGGTCTGAGTTCTAATGGGTTCTGGTAAGGCGTTCTCTCTGCAGATGCATCCAAACTTTGTCACTCACCTGAAACTTGTGTGGTACCCATGTGGGTGAGGAGAAGTTGTTCCTGTGTTCTGTCATGACCGTATCCCTTTGCTACTGCTGCTGCGTGGAGGAACTCTTTGTAGGGGTCATGGATGTAGCAACGATCTTCCCCTTACTTTGGGAGCGAACCAGACAGAAAATAAATTTCCTAGTTTGTGAGATGAGCTTGCTGCCTTTCTTAGCAGTGATCAAAGAGGTGGTGGTAGGTGGGGCTACCTCCAGTATCCAGTATAATGAATTATCCAAATAAATAATGATAGTGCGAGGCCTTGACTCATACAGAGCATGTTGCCTCCACAAGTATGGTTGGCCTAATAGTACATCACAAACATCCAGAGGTGTAACATCACACAATACCTCGTCTGTGAAGGGCCTGATGCTATAGGGAAGGTGGTACTGTTGGCAAACTTTGAGATCTCGTCCTTCATGAAGCCACCCAATATGTACGGTTGCGGGTGTGGTGTAGTCGGTAGGCCCAACTGCTTCACAACCTCTATTGAAACGAGGTTCTTTTGGCTACCACTGTCGACAATGAATTGCAGCAGTGAATCCTTCACCCACATTTGTGAGTGGAAAAGATGCTCCCCCTCCTCTGGGTCTTCGGGCTCATTTTTCTAGATCTTGGCGGTGGCAACAATGGCGCTAGGATCCGCATCAATGATTTGCTTCCCTTTGCCATTCCCCTTGTCAGGTTCTGGCTTAGGGTTGAATTCGGAAGCCTTCAACTCAGCCACCAGCGACTGCTTGGTCCGACACTCACTTGTGTTATGAGTGGGACCCTTGTGGAACTCACACCACTTTCCTGTGTCCTTCTTTGGCTTTGTGGTGTTGTTATTTTCTTGTGGCTTCGATGGGTTGTCTTTGGTCACCCCGCCCTGGCTTTGTCCTTTGGGCTTCGAATTTGCGGATCTAAGGTCTCGCTTCTTCTGTTTGAACTTTTGCTCGATTTCGACAGCGTATCGGTATGCTGTGCCGAGTGAGGAGATGTTCAAGAACTCCATCTCTTCCTGGATGTATCTGTGTAGGTCGCTGCGGTATTTGAGTACCAGATGTAGCTCAGAATCTTTGATACCCAAATGTGTGCGAAGGGTATGAAAAATGTTTGTGAACTTTGGCACATCTTGGTCCCGTCCCTGCAGCAGTGTGGTCCATTTGATGTATTTGTCCTCATAGCTTTTGATAGGGTAGTATTGCTCCTTGATGCATCCCGGAATGAATCCCAAGTGGGTGCGGCTGAAAATAGTGAGCCTGTGCTTTCATCCTTCTGCTCGCAGTAGGTTTCCCACCAGTCCTTGACGTGGGGGGCTGCTTTGAGAAGAGCGAAAACAATCTTTTCCCGACTTGAAAATTCATGAACAGAGAAATACCCATCTAGCATATTTAACCATTTATCTACGGCATCTGCATCTATTTTACCCTCGAAGATGGGGATTTCAAAATTAACTTGTACCTTAAACGGCGTTGCGTTTCCAGAGTCGCCGCTGGAAGCCGATGCGTCACCTCTAGGTAGTCGTTGAAGAATCTGCGCAAAACTGTCCATCATCGCGTTCCGTTGTTGCTCGAGGGCTTCTTCGAGCAAGATTTTGATAGGATCTCCTGCCCCCTCGTCTTTCTTCTCATCCGCCATGGGAGGCCGTCAGGATTTGCGAGGCTGGTCTTGTAAAGGTTCAACCAGTTCAAGCCCTAACTCCTTATATCCCGACCTCATTGGGGACATGCAAAGAAAAATAGAGAAAAAGTAGACCGCTCTGATACCACTGATCCTGATTTAAACAGGAACACAACAAAATACAGAGATAACCATATACATAAAGATGCAGTGGAAATAATGCTTCATTTCATTAATGGAAAATATTGAAGTATGCTTACAACCAGAAATGGAAATAAACCAGCTAGGGCGATGGTAGCTTATCTCTGAGAAGAGATGTGGTGGCTACATGCCTCCAAACTATGTTACAATGAGGCTCAAAGGCCTATTTATTGTTGAGAAACAATGGAGAACCCTTAACATTCCAAAACCTAACCCTAGAAGATGAAACGCCAAACTGTGGGACTCGTTTGGGTAAAGTGGTACATCAACTTCCCGGGGTGTAACTTTGGCATACGATCTCCGTTTAACGCGTATAATAGCTCATTAGAAAGATCTATCCAAGTAATACCACTTGGGAAGGGCAACATGGGGCCATGGACCCATGTTGCCCCCAAATTTCCCAAAAAACGTCGTTTAAGGCCTCAAAACGGCTCCGGAAGTTCAGGACCCGAAAAACTGTTAAAAATAGTAAACTGTGCTACAATTTAGGAAACTAAAAAGACTGAAAGAGACAATTGTAGGGGTCCAAATGGGATAGGTGGGTGGCCACCGAAATCCACCTAGATCAGTATTAGACCTATATGTTTGGGTCTGGAGATAGATGATTATATCTCCATACCACGGATCGCTTGAAGATATCAGAAACAAAGACTCATCCACGATTGTTGCATTGGATGTTGAATCGTTGGACGATGATGGGTGATCACATAGCAACTCCGCAAAAACTAGATCTTTCTTTGATTTGGATTTTACGAATTCCAGATCAAACTCTTGTAAAATTTCTATCCATTTGCAATACTTGCCCCCCAGTAACTGTTGCGACAAGATATAAGTCATGGGGTTGCAATCTAACAAAATGGTAGTTTTCCGAAAGAGGATATAGTGTCGAAATCTTTGTATCACTTGAACAGCTGCGAGCACTAGCTTTTCAACATAGGAGTACTTGATTTTCGTATCATTTAAGTTTCAACTTAAATAATAGATAGGATGTTTAATTCCATTTTCTTCTTGAACTAAAACCATTGTTATGGTTGTATCTACTGCAGCCAGATACAGGTTATAGTCTTTTTGATAATCAGGAGCATACATTAATGATGCTTTTATTAGGGATTCCTTTAAAGCATAAAAGGAAGCTTGTGCGACCTGATCCTAGATTAAGGGTACTTCTTTTTCAACAAACAAGTATAACCTTTAGCAAGTTCGACACAAGTTGGAATGAACCTCCTCAAAAAAAATTTTTTCCCTTGGAGTTTCTGAATCTGAAGCAAATTTGAAGGTGGAGGCAAATCAATGATTGCCTGAACCTTACATGGGTCGAGATGAATCCTGTCTTTCGAGACCACAAAGCCAAGTAAACGACCAGAACTAACACAAAACACACATTTGTGTGGATTGAGTCGTATCTTGTAGTGTCGGCAACGTAGAAATATCGCTCTCAAATGTTGTGGATGATCGGTCCTCTTTCGCGAATGAGCCAGAAGATCATTGAGATATGGTTGAATGATGTTCTTGATGTCATGGAAGGCATAATTCATTGCCCTCTGAAATGTTGCTCCTGCATTCTTTAAACCAAAGGGTAGCTTGAGATATGCGAATGTGCCCCACGGACAAATAAATGCAGTCTTCGACTGGTCTTGTGGGTGGATATTTATTTGATTATACCCAGAAAATCCATCCATAAATGAAAAGATTTCACATCTAGCGCATTCATCAATTATCTGGTCGATGAAGGGTGTAGGATAGTTGTCCTTTGGACAAGCTTGACTTACATCCCTATAATCGACGCACATTCCTATCGTTCCTTGCTTTTTCATTACAGGAACAATATTCAATACCCAATCAGTTAGAGGAACCGGGTAAATGAAACCAGCATGGAGAAGTTTTTCAACTTCCGCCTTGATGGCAGCGGCTTTCTTGGGGTGCACCTGTCGGAGCCATTGTCATACTAGTTTGACATCTGGATACATCTTAATTTCGTGTTCAACGATACTCGAGTTGATGCCTGACATTTCTTCATATGACCATGCAAAGATATCTCTGAATTCGCGAAAGAGAGCGGAATATATTTCCAGTTCTGAAGGAGAACAAAATTTGCCGACATGAATATTCTCTACAACATTTGGTTCGGTTGAGATATTGATGGTGATAGTCTCTTCAATATTGGACAAGTTTCGCTCAGAATCCACCATATTTACAGTATTCGATAGGAAATCAAAAACTGAAGGATGATCAAGGTCACTGGAACAATCTTCTTTATAATCTGGAAGATGGGAACAATGGTGGTAATCTTCCCATGGTGCCTCGTCAATCATCATTGACTGAACAATTCCTTCGTCTATAGAATGTACATGCGACCAAGGATCTGAAGGGGTACCATATTCCTTAGACCTGTCTATCCAAACGCTTGATGAGCGTTGATTTGGGTTCGCCTCCCATGCTGAAAAGATTGATTGCTACAATATTTTTGTGGGGCTTGGACACAAAACCTCGCAATGATCCATTTTAACATCGTGATCGGATATCTTTTGAATGGAAGACACCATATTGCAGGTTCCTACCGTGGTCACTTCCGCCATATTGTTTGGAGGCGATAGGGAAAGATTACCCATCAATGTCAGGTCTTTTAGTAGGCCTACTCTGATATTTTAAGGCGACTGAGAGCTCCCGTGGATCATCTGAATGTTTCCTGTAACTTGTGAACTGTTGGGGAGAAACGTTTGTTGGTCGATGATTGTAATTCCTCCTTGGAAAGGAAATGCAATCTTTCTGAAGTATGTCGACACAACAGCGACCATAGCATATATCTAGGGCCTTCCCAGTAGGATGTTATAATTGAGGTTTCCTTCGATAACTTCAACATCAATTTCTACTGTCTTGCTCCCCAGTTCTACTTGCAAGTTACTTAAAATCTCGTATGGAGTGTATGTTCGTCCATCAAATGCTTTCAACGTCGTTGACGATCGCGACAAGGGTGGTGAGCCCAAATTTTTCCAGCAACTCATTGACATAATACATGTAGATGCTCCCTCATCAATAATCGTTCAATGAATAGTTTTGTTGAGGGCTTTCACTTGAATAAGGAAAGTAATTTGAGCCGGTAACTAAGGGTCATATCCTTTATGATTAAAGGCCACAAGATTGGAATCCACTGGGTCTATACCACCTATTGCTGATAATAGAGCCTACTTTTGGGAGGGGCAATTCTGCAGTACCTCAAGTGTCAACATAGCGGACGATGATTAGGCTAGGTCCTCTATTATATTATAATTCTATGCTGCTCTGGCACGAGGATTAAATGTCGATTTGTGTACTACTCCCTTTGGCGGCTTTATCGTTAGCTCAGGAATGATGGGTGGAACAACATCGGTCGATGTTGTTGTCGAACTACTAGGTTGATCAGTAGCCTTGTTGTTTGACAGCTGTGGGTTCCTGTAATATTTATTCCTTGTCAATATCAAAGCATCATTTTGCTATTTCGAAATGGACAACATAAGTACTTGGGATGGGGAAGCATTATCACTAGCAACTAGATTGGTTCCCGGGTTTGGAAATGGATCAGTCAATACTGTTGAGGTTTTTGAACTCTTAAAGAGTTTCTTAAATTCAGCTTTATGTGGACAATCTCTCGTCCAATGATCCTCATCACATATCTGACACCCTGTAGGGGGTTTTCTTTGCCCAGAAGGGTTTGCAAAATATTTTTCAGGAGACGTCCCCTCCTGTTTCTTCTTTTTCCCTTTCTTTTTCTTCTTGCCTCATGGTTGCTTTGGTTCTTTGCCTTTGTCAGTCGACATGGCGTTTACCTCCAAGGCGAGAAGTTCTTCATTTGCATTTTAATCAGAAATCTTACGGGCTTTCTTAGTTGTAGCCTTTGTCGATTTCGTGCTTGTCGTACCTATCACGCCATCGCCGACATGAGAGTCCTTGTTTGATTTAGGAGGAGGAGGAATGGAAAATTTCGGTCTAGGAGCATCAGGGATTTTGTCATAGAGCATGCCGGACTGAGTATAGATCAAGTATAGATATTGCGCACGAGCAATGACTTGCTCTTCAGTGATGACCCATCCCTTTGCCACATCTTCTGTTATAGAAGGTAACAATGACTTAATAAACTATTCAACTAACAGATGATTAGGAACATATGTTTTTACCATTCTACGACGACTCTGCCACTCATGGATATGATCAGATATATGAGTGGTTGTCGTCTGTTTGAAATTGGTAAGCAACTCTGTTCCTGTTTCGTACCTTATGGGTAATTGAAAATGGGTTAAAAAGGTTGTGGCAAGGGCGCTAAAGTTATCAAATGAAGCTCTAGGCAATTCAATGTACCATTTTGCTGCCAGACCAGTTAACGTTCGCTGAAAAAGGTGAAGCCTAATCGAATCATCATTGAGAGTGTTGGATGAACACCACAGATGAAATGACATCACATGATTCGACGAGTCTTCACCCAGATTTCCATTAAATTTAGGAATATATGACGGAATTTTGTGAGGAATCGCCGACCACCAAGGGGCATAGGAAATTGGATCATTTGTTAGCCGATTTAGATCCGGTAACTCTAAAGTCGCCACGAAGGGCAACTGTTGATTCAGGTTCGGCGAAGCATACCCAGGATAAGATGGGATCGCTTGAGAAACGGGTCTTTGCATACCAACATAGTGCATTTGATGCTGATAACTTTGGTATGGTTGATGGGCATAACCATTATGAAATGATTGATGTTGACCGTTTTGAATATACGGCTGCCCATTATTTGCAAAGATTTGTTTCTCAGATCCTTGGTAAAGTTGTTGGAATTGCGGTTGTTGATATTGCACCAGCCATGGTTGTGAAACCATTTTTTGTTTTCCAATACTGGCTATTTGACAAAGATGAGGGGTAATAGTACCCATTTGAACCTGGGTTGCTCCGGTTAGGGAGCCACTAATCGGTGATTGCGACTGTGTCGTGGAGACAAGGGGTTGTTGTATTGCAACCTGAGAAACTTGAGGTTGGAATACAACATGCAACGCTTGTACTTGCGACATTGTCACAATGGTCGGTGTAGTGGGGATATTCAACATAGGTAGGCTTTGTTCCATCGAGTGTACAACTCTTGGTTGTTGAGGCAGTATTGGCACCCAACTGCTGGATGTAATTCCAGCATGACCCGAATTCTGTTGTGAACTCCCATATGGTTGTTCTCCCGGAGGAAACAACGAAAGGGTATACTGCCCCCCATATGGTGGCAATCCAGCGCTCAAAGGGATAATTGACCTTTGGGGACAGGACTGCCCAAATTGATACTGTCGCGAAGGATCAATTTGTTGAGACTCAACATAAGATATTCCAGATATTATTCCGGACGAACAAACGGGAATGGACCATACTGTCAGAATAGTCCCTAGATGGACTCCATCTAGCGGTTGAGAGCTATTTGGGGCAGATGGTATACCGACGAAAATTGTAGGAGTAGCAGCAGGAGGTTCTACTGCTGCTGCGTCAGATGACACAGTCCTAGATGTCGACGGTTGTTCAGACATATCTAGTCTATCCAAGAGATTTCCTAGCGATTCTACAGGAACTTGCGATGAAGGGAGACTAACTTCTGATGAAGAAGGATATAGGGTGATCCCAACTCCAAAATGCAATGGAGTACTAGATGAAGGATCCTCCACAATCTCTTCTATAGCAATCAAACCAGGTGGGAGAGGTAGACCGTCAGGTCCGTAAAATATTTATGGTGTTGAAGAAGGTATAGACTCTGTAGTGATAGTTGTTGGAGGGGTAACACCTTCCGAATCAGTTGTAGATGTAGCCAGTTCAGGAATAGAGGCGTTTACCATTACACTAGGATCAGTTCTAATGTCCTCTTGCGGTTGCGAAACTTTTTTTGTAAAGGCAGGGATACCAGAGATGGTTGGAGTAACCTAAGTCCCTGAGGATGTTGGAACAGAAGTTCCAAGCAAACCAGGGGACTTTGATTTGGTTAAACGAGTTTGCTTTATCCGGAATAGTTTCGTTTCCGGAGTCAAAGATGCTTGACTCGTTAATCTCCGTGAACGACGAGGTTTCGATTGAATTTCTTCAACGATTGTGGATTACTTGATCAACTGAAAATAAAGGGGAAAAATGATTCCGAATTTAATGAATTTTAGATGATTTGACACAACTTGCTTTTTCAATTTTTAAGAGTCGAGAAAAAGCTAAAGATGACTCTAGTCGCCTTCGATTTTTAATGAACCTGAAATGACAAGTGCTCAGATGGACCTTTTCCTTTAAGGAGTTTGAAAAGGAATGAAAGAGACTACTCTAGAAATATAGAAAGAGGGATTACCAAACCAATCGCAAAACTGCAGAATACTTTTTACGGTACGGCAGTCAATCTTCCCGAATGCTGTGTTCAGTGCGTTGTGATCGATAGGGCGACAGACACGACTTCTTAAGGATAACGGATATAGCCTATTGTGGTCTCCCAATATATACTCGACGGTACGTGGGAGCACAAGTCCGTACTGGTACTTGTCGTCTCAAAGAGGAGGAATCACCCAACCTACGATGAAAGAAATAGTTACCAGGCTTTACGACGCCAGAATACGTCTCTAGCCTAGACTTCTAAATGTTGTGCGTTAGGTTCCAAAGCTTTTTTATGTTCATTGAATTTATTTTGCAATTGATCTTTATTAAGAAGTTTTCCTTTCAGGTTCACCGCGTGATGTAGATATACAATTCCTAAAATGCAATCTAAGATGATAAACAATCGTTTAATCTTCTTTTTTCAATGAAAATCCTAGCTACTAAGGAAAGAGAAGCGGGATTCTTTCAACATATAGCAGAGAGCACACTCTAGATGCAATGTCCTAAATCAAAATCAACAAGCAGTATAAATGCAAATGCACATGCATGTATTTGTTTTCACTTTCTTAATGTGTGAATGACAAAAAGAATGCCAAGTATAAATTTGAATCGTTTCAAGTGACAATACTAACGAGTTTCTCTTCAAAAGATGAAAGGAAGATAATGACGACACTTTGCGATTTTGAATTGAAAACTGCTTTCGACACTTGAAAAACTACTAATTCAAATCAAATACAAGAGTAACAGTGTAATCGACCATCAAGAACAATAGGATTCTTTTCTTTGACTGAAAACGACACTTGCAACACTTCCAAATCAAAAGACGACAGCTTTATTATGCTACTTATTTGTAAAGGAGAATCGTAAATGAGGAATAATACATAAAAAAATTTACAGTTCTTTGTACTATGGAGGCTGAATCATGCAAAGGAAGGGAGTTTCCACAGAGGTACACTAATCACAGACAACAAAACCCCTGAATAAAGTTGAAGAGAGTGAACAAAAACCAAAATCTGGAAGTAGAAGAGGTCTTATCTGATCATCGCACTTGTAACACAGGGAAAGAGAGATGCATCTCATCTACTGCACATGGGAGGTGCGATGCATCCAGATTCCCAAGAGGAGAAGGTACGATGGTCTAGGGACGAGACTTCAACTTGGTTCTGGGTCAAAATTTGTAGCTTAGTTTAGGGATTTAGGCCGAGCTAATGATAGTCAGT
This sequence comes from Pinus taeda, assembly GCA_000404065.3. Classification (NCBI taxonomy): domain Eukaryota; kingdom Viridiplantae; phylum Streptophyta; class Pinopsida; order Pinales; family Pinaceae; genus Pinus; species Pinus taeda. The sequence goes on from APFE031461405.1 coordinate 66,932, forward strand.
AGATGCAAATCACAGGGGCTGATCTAATGAGGCTACTTGAGCCACCACCAGGGCAATTAGGATGTTTGAAAATCAATTGTTCAATTTATAAACAAAACCCGGAGATAGACTAAAGCAACATTGATCTACTTTGCATTTTCATAGCAAATGCAGTTTGAAGGCTAGCTGGCTTGACTTCAGGCTCCGTCTGTAAGTTTATAAAGCAAACAAATATAGACAAGCAAACAAGCTATTCGCTCCCCAGCAAAGTCGCAATTTTGTTATCGGGAAATCTAGTGTTGATGCAGAGTTTCTAGTCCCACTAAGACGGGTATCTATCTTAGAAACAAACAGATTAAAGTTACTTTCGTTTTCCTTTACGAGAAGTAGATAGGAGAGGAGCAAAGAATACCAACCTCAATCTTTCACTCGGTTCCTTGCTTGTTCCTTCTCCTCTCTGATAGATCTTTGCCACTCTTTCCTTGACCACTCCGCTTCAAAGAGTACCTGTAAAGTCAAAGCAACATAATACCTTCAAAGTGCAGAGATCTACAATCATAAACAATATGGACCAGATATATATTGACCACACAAATCCATATATTATCAGACATAGAAGAATGTGGAGGAAAACTTGAATAGCTTTATTGATGTAAAGATTAGAAGAGAGGATTACAACCCATTGATCTGATCCAGCATCATCCTCCCAGCATGAAAGCCCTTCTTCACCT
>APFE031461405.1:85577-100950 GCA_000404065.3 Pinus taeda
CCACATTGGGTTTCCACCTTATATCTTGTGTTCTTGTGTGTGATTGTCTTCTGCTCTATTTTTCTGTTCCTGGTTACTGTTTATATGATCCTGATGCACAGATTAATGTTCAAAATTTGTAGAATATTTTAAATTATAAGTCTGTATGATATACGCGGGTTTCCTTATCTGTAGTTGCATATATACGCGGTTTTCTCTAACTGAAGTAGCATATATGTTCTGGGTTTGAAAAATAAAATAATTGACCAAATAATACTGATTCACCCCCCTCTCTCAGTATTATTTCCAACAGAAACCACATAATACAAGTTGATCTATGAACCCTAGTTCTACAACCCTTACGAGAAATGTTATTAGGCGATAGTCTGATCTCAGATGATATCCCGATATTAGATCAATCTTTGAGAACATTGTTGCTCCCTTCAACTGATCAAACAAATCACCAATCCTCGACAAAAAATACCTATTCTTGATTGACACCTTGTTCAATTTCCTGTAATCAATGCACAACGTGAGAGTACCATCCTTATTCTTCGCAAATAATATTGGTCTGCCCCATGGTGATACACTTGGCCTAATGTATCCCTTGTCCAACATTTCCTTCAACTGCAACTTTATCTCTACCAACTCGGGAGTGCTCATCCTATATGGTTCTTATGATGTTGGTGCTGACCCTGGTACCAACTTAATTAAAAAAAAAATCCACTTCCTTGTCAGGTGACAAATCTGAAATATCTATGGGAAATACATCCTGAAACTATTGTAAAACCGGGTACTTGATTAAGACATTTGCATCCTCAACTCCTTACCTTTGTCACTAGAAATATGTATTGCAAATAACACATACCCATTCCTACGACCATGATTTTCTTACATAGTTGTCACCATTATAACTGGTGTTGTTTTCTTCTTATACTGCAATGCTCTCTATTCTCCATTGTCATCCAAGCACTCAACAGATTTGTCATAGTAGTCCACTTTGGTCCTATGGAGATACAACCAATCCATACCCAAAATCATGTTATACAAACCCAACAATGATACGTTCAAATGTGTTGATGTAGACATACCCTTCAACTCAAATAGATGCTTCCTAAGCACTGTAGATTTGTGGTATTCCACCTTGATGTTGTGGACAATATCTCATGATGTGATCTTTTCCACAAGTCAAACACTATATAGGCATTCAACTTGCACCCTAGTTATGCTCCTCAAACTAAATCCCTGCTCTTTGGCAGATGCATTAAACTTCTTGTGCGGTGATTTATTCCCTTTTTTACCTATGTCATGAGGCCTTGCTTGTTTCTTATCCCATTTCCCTTTATTCCTTGCATCATCTTTCCAGTTCGGTTTAGTCTCATATCTACACCTTGATTGCTCATAACAATGCTTTAGCTTCCGGATGGCCTCATCTAGTGATCTAGGCTCATCAAACTCAATCCTATCTTTGAAATCTATCGACAACCCACTTATGAATCTCTAAATTTTGGCCTTCTCCTCCTTGAGGTAAGGAACATATCTCAATAAATCCAGAAGTCTGCTAGTGTGCTCCTCATCGGTCATATATTCCATATTTAGCTCATAAAACTCTTTTTCCTTGTCGCCATAGTACCTTTACGATAGATACTTCTTCCTTAATAGTCTCTCAAATTCACTCCAAGTCAACTCCTCCCCATAAATATCTCTGACTTTCTTTACATCTTCCCAACATATCCGCTCATCCATAGTTGATTTGAAGTGGTTCCTATCTTTGCAATTCTGACAAACTCTGAAGAATTATTGCATCAACTTCTACTTGTTTCTCCTATGCCTACATGATTCTGTCATTATATGCTTGCAACTCCTTATTTCCTCCTTCAAACTCCTTAATGTGTCTACTAAGTTTGAAGAGTTCCCAACACTACGCTACTCATCTAATTCATAAGGAAAATATTTGTAGTCTACCATCTTGCTAGTCATCTTTGATCTCTTCTTCCCGCAAGGTATATTATGTCTGCTAAACCAAATCATAAAAAACCAGTGTACCTTTAGTATATTTCAGAGAGGATATCTCATCTGCAAGACCAACCAGCTTAGTGATATATATATATTATATATATATATATATATATATATATATATATATTATATATATATATATATATATATATATATATATAATATATATATAATCATATCAACATATAAGCATCTTTTCAGCCATTATCTAGTTATCAATGCATGACTATGTTGACCACATATCATGAATTCATGCACAATGACCATCATCCAGTCAAACTATGTATAACAACATATAAACTCTAACGCACATAACCGATGCACAACCGACATACACTCACAACAAATACATTCAGCAACGACACCATCAACTTTCACATGGTGACACCACTACAATCATGACCAATGCCATGCATACACAACAAGCACATATATCACAATCATAAGGAAATATACGTAATTGACATGTACATACAACAACACATTCATCCAAGGGGAACAGAAACCATACATTACCCAAGGAGAATGGAACCATGCTCTGATACCACTCTGCAACGCCCTCCTCCCACATCTACCCAAGTAATCGACCAACCAGGCTAAACATGTGGCGGAGAGTTACTATGATATGATTCAACTCCCTATATATCAGTTAAGTGGAACTAATGGAAAATAGCCAACCATACCTTCTACACATGCAACAAAACCCTAAGAGTCATCCAACCCATCCAGGTGACCAGAGCCATCCAACCCATCTAGATGACCAAAGCCATCCAACCCATCCAAGTGACTAGCCCCTGAGACAAACTGACATTTTTCTACATCAAAGCCTCAGTAGCTCCCTTGAAATGGGCATGCATGTGACTAAGAACCTCTAGCCACTCCCACATCAAGGCATGCCTGTGACTGGGGACTTTTCCAAGAAGTTATGTGCCAACAACTTTGGATTATGGGCCACTTTTTTAGGGCGAGGACTCAAACCACTGCCCAAAACTCCATGAAACTTCCATAAATGAGAATTAACATCAAAACAATAATACAAATGCAAATACTTGAACAAGGACTTGACTGGACCCCTACTAGCCATGATATGCATTTCGTCAAACATGTCACAAGTATGCATTCTACAAGTTAAAATAACAGGCCTGAACATAGGGGTTTTATATTTATCTGAGAATCACTAAGAAGAATTGATGCCTCATCACAATAAATGCATTACCATCTATTAATCCATATAGTGATTGGATATTCAGTGATTAACCAAAACATGATAAGAGCCATACATTATCACTGTCATAAAACTCACTGATAACCAGCATATAACCAACAAAAATATCAAGGATATAATAGGCATATAAGCCACATATAAACAAGTATATTTACCCATAAAATGAGAAGGAGAAAGAGGTCTTATTGATGATTGCATAGGAAGAATAGGTATGGGACTTCCATGAACCACCCGACCATAAACTAGGTTGAATTGAATCTTTCTTTCAGTCAGTCACCCTTGTGCCATATTCTAAGAATGAATGTGGGATATCATAACAAAATCATTCAAAACCAAAACAGGGCTTTTAGAGGCCAAACCACCTCAAACCTCAACTGGATTCCACCTCATGGTCGGGCATCACTAACCGTCACCATATTGGTATCTACCTAAGTTGTCCATGGTTCTAGAGCATTTGTTCCAACCAAGGCTTCCAAGACTAGTAACCCAACCCACAGTTGTTGTCGGGCTTCTAGAGCATTTTTCCAACTGGGGCTTCTAGGACTAGTAACTCAATCCACCAAGGTTTTCCAGAGCGTTTGTCCAACCAAGGCTTGCAGGACTAGTAACTCAACCCAAGTTGCTATTGGGCTTCCAAAGCATTTGCCCAACCAAGGCTTCTAGGAACTAATAACTCAACCCACAACCAAAGGCACAAGAAAACTGACCAAATAACAAAATAAAAATCCATAACACCATGGCTATCCAAGAAATGACAAGGCTAGGAAAAACCATTGTCAATCCAAGCAATCCTCCATGCCAATGACAAATCATAACCAAATAACCACATGTATATTCCAAGTATTCCAAAACTGGTAAGAGAACCATACATGCAACTTGGTACATGCAAGAAAAACCCATTGTAGCTGGTAATCCCGCTTTCCTCCCGTGCTTTCATTCTTTCTCTTTTCCTTCTTTCTCCAAATCCAAAGTATGCCACACTCCTCCAAGACTGCTCCAAGAAAACTCTAAGTGTCCAAGAGTATGAGAGGCAGCGAATATAATGAGAGCTCCAAAACTGAACTGACAAAAGTCTGTGCAAAATCTACCAACTGATCCTCATAAGCATTTTATCAATGAGGCCTCTAATTTCTTCATTTTTCCATTATTTTCCTTCATTTTCCTCCTGACATGCAACCTATGACCTTTCACCTCCCTTTTCTCTTATTTTACATTATTTTCATAAATAAAATGCCAATAAATGCCTAAGGCCTTTCCAAAGCCTTTGTCATTGCCTTTTCCAATTTCCATAACCATTAATGGACTGAAATGAACATCCACAAGGATTTGTTTTGCCCAACATTCATCTTGGAATACGTGTCCCATGACCAAGGTCTTATTTTACCTTTATTAATTTTTACATGGATATTTTACCAGGGTTGTTACAACTTGCTGCTACAGTGGTAGCTTCAATCTTCAATTCTTCATCAAACATGGCACTTTCCATATTTCTACAATCAATCCTTGTTTCAAAAAAGAGACCACAAATTTCATCAACATAATTTTCATCCACTTTGTGGTGAGATATCTGAGCATTCATGCGCTCATTAACAATTTCAACTTCACTAAATTCATCATTTGTTGTTGGATTCATGGGAGATGCACATTCACCTCTATAAACCATTACTTCATATGAAAAAATTCCTTTGTTATTCTCAAAATTAAATGCCTCAAACTCTGTCGCAAAGATGTCATCATCAACTACAATCATACCAACTAGATCACACATGTTATTCAATTCTTTATTGGAATCTTCACATCATCAATGAGGACTATTGTTCGAATCACCAATTCACAACTCACTTTTCAGTCACCGTCCACATGTGTCTCATCATAGTGGGATTCACCATCATCTTGACCATCCATGTTTCGTTGGGGTTCTCAAGCATTTATATGATATTACTCTACCTCACACACAGAGTCTTCAACTTCTCACTCTGCAATCTTTCTTGTGTCTTCTTCATCCATATGTGTGTCTACATGATGTGTTTCAGTTTTATAGTCTTTATGACCATCATCCACATTTGAGTGGGATTATCCAAGCTTCATTTTCCTCCTAAAGTCTTGCTCATTTACCCTCAAACCTACAGTTAACTTTCTATTGATTCTTCAACATATTGTAACATAATTTTTTGCTTTATGTCACTTTCAACCAAATTCTACTTTCAGGGTCTTACATTCTTCCTAGGAAGATGTAGCTTTGCTACCTTGCACAAGGAATTCTCATCCAATGCATATTTTATAAGATCCAATACTAAATTATCACATACTTCATCATATGGGTTATTAGAATGATACTCAATCAACTATTTACATTGAAGATAAGTTTTCATTTTGACAGTTCCCAAAAATTAATTTTTTTATAAGTAAATTTTGGAAGTGTTACAAGATTTATTCTGATCCATTCATCCTCACTTTTTTCTACTTCATCTACTTGTATTTTAAATGCATCGACTGTGGAGAGGACCTCTCTGAGATCTTCAAAATACTTTGGCTCTTCCTTTCGATTTCCTTTCTCAGTTTGCTTCAGTCTTACTTTATGACCCATCGCTATCTTATTTATTTTGTCTTATACATTCTCTCCTTATTGTGTCAGCATTTTAGAAATGAACACCACATACACTTGATTATCTTTAAAATAAATATTTTAACCTTCACTTTAACGATGGCTCCCAACAACTACTAGCAATTTTTCAAAGCTCATCTATGTAGATTCTTATGGAGTCTCATGGGTACAACTTATGATGGAGACTCCTTTTTTGGTTAGTGGTGGTGGCTCTATAGGCTACACACCCTAATATTTTAGTAGTTGGGTTCACAAACTCTCAACGAGCTCTAGTTTCTACTTATGGACCAATGGATGCAAACTTCGATTTGCAGACTACTCACAATATCCAAGGCTCTTAGTGGAAGTAGCTCATGACCTTTTTAACTTACTTGGTTCTTTCAAACCTTTCTAAAGCTTGCTTTGATACCACTTGTTATTTAGATGCAAATATAAACATGCAAACACAAGAAAAATAAGTACACAAGCTTCTTCTTGAATAAGTAAGTTATACTCATTAATTATATTCTCATATACATACACCGAGTTGTTGTTATTCTTTCTTCTTACTTCACATTACAATGACCCAACCATGAGTATATAAGCACTAAAGTTTCTAAATATGGAATCATGCGAACTCTAACTTTATTTTCTTCACGCAAACTATGTCTTGACGCTTTAACTAAACTTTTCCAACTTCACATTAACATAAATCGACATTTTTCTTTTCCTTCACTTATCTTTTCTTGACAATGCATTACCTTTTTAACTTTGACTCACTTGACTTCTAATATTAAAATTAACTTGCTTTCCTTCACTTAACCTAACTCTTCATACATTGCATGCATATGAGAGTACTTACTATTTCTATCAAGTGAAATGATTTAGATCTATGAGAAAGTTGTGATCGATGGCAGTAAATGAAATAGGAAATTTGGTGATAGGTTTGTATGAATTATGTGCTCTTATAATTTAAATTGTTATACGAGACTAGATTTCACTTGATTGTAACACATTTGAATATTTGACAACTGTTAGGCCAGTTAGGTTGTTTATTCTATAAGATCACTTTCATTTATATCATTTTCATATTGGTTATGTTAAGGCATAATTGTATGGAATGATTATCTACATATTTCAGTGAGTGTTAAACTTATGAAGTTTAATAATCTTGAAACATAAAAAGTGAGGTGTAGTACATAATCACACAGTTTCAGATTGAGAAAATCGATGAGATGAAATGAGTCATGATGCACCACAAACCTATAGTGATGGGCCATTTTGGTGCGCTAAGTGAGTCTCTGATGTGGGTGACTATAGGGGCATGACAATGTATTTTTAGGTTAAATAAATTTTATGCTAGAGGTACTCTTTCAACCTCCATAATTTATTTATATATATCTCTATTAAGTGAGGAAGATAAATTACATAGTCATTATTCCCTAGTTTGAAATGATATTAATTACTAATATTACTTGATTTCTTGATAATATATTCATGGTTTTCTAATTACTAGATGAAAATATTTACGACCATCTTAATACCTAACAATAAATTAATAAAAAAAATATTAAACTGCATTTTGTATATATATATCTATAATATATATATATAATATATTATATATATATATATATATATATATATATATATAATATATATATATATATTATATATTTACAATATTAGTAGAAAAGTTTTTTTACAAATAAGAAAAATTTTACATTATAAAATACTATCTAAGAAATAATAAATTATTGTTATTTTATCTCTTTGATATATTGTACAATAATAAAAAGAAAATTGAGATGTGACTATAAGACACATGCGAGAATCAAATATCTGATTTTTCATTTAGAAAGAAAAAAATAAAGGTTTAAAATGCATATATGGATGAATTTGTATTTTATTTTTTTGGGTTTATTTATGTATAGTTTTGAAATATATATATTGTATCTAATTTCTTGCAAAATTATATCAAAGTTTTCGTTGAAGTAATTTAAAATTTTTCACATATTAAAAAAATTAGCTCATCGAGTGTTATGAAGTATTATGTGAAAACATGAGATTCAAAGTTCAAATCCCCTTGAGTCAAACCAACCAAAAAATAATAATTCTTATCTATTTATTTATTATATTTTTAGAATGTGGTATGTATAGTATAATTGTTTTCAAATCAAATTATCTTTAATTTATTACTTTTACGTAATCTTTTATATAATTTTCAAATAAATGTACATTAAATTAAATACTTGCAAATTAGTTAAAAATATTCTAACTTTCAAAATGTTATAGTTTATAATTAATTAAAACAATTAATATAATTAGTTTATTATAATTTTGTATTTAATTAAAAAGATTAATGAAAAAGGAAAAATATAGGGTAGGCTGGAGCGGGAGGGGTGCTATTAAACCTCAAAGAATATACCGAATAAAAGTTTGCATGGGGTCTTGACAAATCCATGAACAACCAAGTTGAAGCGCTCTTCCTCTAGCAAGGATTGAAAAGTAGCATTTCCAAGGGTATCAAGAATCTGATCATTGTTGGTGATTCGTTGGTTGTAGAGAAACTTTTAGATTCACAAGCTCATGCAATTTACTAAAGCATAGGACAAGAATCTACTTCTACTTTCAACCATCGGAAGTCAATAGATCGATGAAAACAATATGAACAAGAAGAAGATAAATCAATGTCACATAACACAAGATGTATCTGGGGAAAGCCACTGCTCAAACCCCCGCCATTTGTATTGCATATATCAAAAATTTGAGTGAATATACAAAGCTTGTTCTCACTATAACAATTTTGCACAAGTATAGTTAACTCTCTCAGCTCACAAGCTAGCTCTTGGCCAACACTTAGCCAATTTTGTAGCTCTCCAAGCCTCTAATCTCTTGCGTAATTCCTAGGATGAATAACCCGTATTTAAAGGGAATTCATGCTTCCAAGACTGCGCAATCCAAACATAGGTTCTTCTTTGATTGCATGCATGATCTATACAACTCAGTAAATCATACAACTAATAGTACACTATCCCTGCAATCTAGTTTCAACTGGGTCTTTCTTAGAATCGACATGCATGAGTTTTTGATGAGGGAATCTTCTTAACTAGAGTGACACTTGTGGATGCACTAGTGCACCAACTGACTGTTAGCTCTCTATTAGTTCCACAAATAGTTTAGAACTAATTTAACGGAACATAACTCAGTAAACTGAGTGATCTAATTACAACTCAATATTTTTACTCATATTGGACCCTTAAAATTTAGGGAGAACATATACTTGACTTCAAAAATACTTCCAACTCGAAATTCGTAAGCTAATTAAGTTAATTAAACTTAATTAACTATTCACAAGCTGCTATGGGAATAAAATTTGATTTTAATTCTCAGTTTAATTCAAGGACAAATTAAACTAGAATTTCTTGTTGTCATTTCTCAACACTCCCTCTCAACAAGAAAGAGATTATCATCTACCCCGATCCTATCTATGTGAAACTCGAATTTACATATTGACAATGCCTTTGTCAGAATGTCAGCATCTTTCTCCTCCATGGGAATGTACTCTGACATACATGATCTGCCTCAATACACAATCTCTGAGATGATGGTATCGGATATAAATATGCTCAGACTGATCATGAAAAACTAGATTTTTAAAGAGTTTGATACAATTTTGATTATCGCAGAAAACCACAGTTGGATCCATCTACTGACCAAACAAACCAACCAGGATCTTCCTCATCCACATGGCCTCACATGATGCCTAACTCGCAGCCATTTACTCTGCCTTTGCCTCTACCGAACTAAGTGAAATCGATCTTCGTTTCCTGTTGTACCAAGAAATTTCCGCTGACCCAATACTTAAGATCCCTCCTGATGTGCTCTTCTAGTCGGATGGACTCCCTGCCCAATATGCAACGGTGAAGCCTTGAACCTTCACTCTCTCTGTCCGTATGTACCATAATCCATACTAAGAAGTGCCCTTAAGGTATCTCAATACATGATTTGTTGCCTTCCAATGCATCTTGGTAGGCCTAACCATCGCTTGACTAAGTTGGTTAACTGTATAGCACATATTTGGTCGTGTGTTCACCAAATACATGAGTGAACACACAAGCTACTTGTAAACAATAACTTCCATTACTTCCCCTAAAGTATCATCCTCCTTCCTCCAGTTACCTGCTAGAGGAGTGTTGGTATCAAATTATGATTGTCCGTTCCACTTAAAATCCTCTTTTGATTATCATTTTTGACCATTTAACCTTCATATTCCAGCTATAATCCTTAGAAACTAAATGATATGATGTCATTATCATTATTCTTAGCTTGAAATTAATTTTTGAAATTATTGTGTTAAAAATTACATTTTTTAGAAAATTACAAGAAGTTGTAACTTCCTGAAAATGCTCCATTGTTTGACATGTTGCATAGAAAATGGGCGAATTTGAAGATTGTGGGAATGAATTAAAATGTACACGAATGGTGGATTACTTATCCACTTTCGGTTTTGAAGAAAATAGGTGTCTGGTCAATGCTGGTCAAACACAGCCACTTCAGCAGAATTTCTAGATTTTGTGAAGAAAATAATTTCTATTTTGAGAATTTTTGCATAAATGAAGGAACTGATTCAATTTCGACCTTCTTGGATGTAATTAATAGAATTCTGTTAGGATAATATGGAGGAGGAATAGCTTCTTTTGTTATAGGATTCATGATAAATAACCTATGGGAGAAGACTATGTTTGCTGCTAGATTTTGAACATATGAAAGTGCAGTTTGTGCATTTTTAATCTCCAGATTTAATACAGATTTCACCATCGAATTTATGCTTCCAAATCCAATAGTCATACTCTTCTGAATCTTTTTTCAGTGTGCTTGTGAAGTGTTGAAGGGCCCTCATCACTACGCTGGTACACTCTGTTTTCAAGTTTCTTTACTAGTTGCATATTTAGATTTGAAAGTTAGAAGTTATTTTATGTGTTGTAGGAAAGGTTATGTTATTGAAGTTATCAATTGAAAAGGATTTGAATTCATTGTGAAAAGAACTTTGTAAAAGGATTCAACCAATTCTGATCTTGAAAATTGATATATATGCTTGCTATCATACAATTTCCATATTTGTTTATTGGCTTTGACTTTAAAGATAATTCATGGTTTGATTTCCAAGTGATTCAGATTTGTAATTGTTAAATTCAATTTGCAGTTTGATAAGTGATTCTTGTAAAAATATTCAACTGTTATTGGTTTGCAACATTACTTATCTTATTCACTATTTGATTTAGTTAGTTATTGAAATTACTTTGGATTGTTATGATTGGGAAAGGATTATATTTAGCAAGATTCTTGCAAGGGAATGGTAGGATATTTAACCGGTCATTAATGCTTTGTTTTGTTACCTAGGCAATCAAAATTTTATTAGATTTGTTTTCATCTATATTGATGCTTAAGTGATTGAAAAGACAAGGAAGGACCTCTTGTAAGAGAGCACTGTTAATTTCATTTCACTAGGCCATCATTAGAACCTCAAATCCTTCTAGATCTATATACATTAGATGAGTGCCTCTAAGTGTACTTTACTGAGTTGATAAAAGAATTAAGAGCTTAACTTACCTTAGTAAGTAAAGACCAAACATTTTGGCACCGTTGCTAGGGAGGTGCAACTAGAAAGATTAAAAAAAAAATCTAAAAAAAACTTAAAATCAACAAAACAACAAAAACATAAATTTAAATTTAAATTTTAGTCATGTTTATTTATGTCTAGATTTAGGGATGAGAAAGGGAGATTCACTAAAACCCCCAAACCAACAACTAACCCACCATTAGGAGCAGAACCATTAGAAAGGATTAAGTACACAACACCAACTGGAAAAGTCACTGTGGAGAAACTTGAGGAAAAACAAAGATCAAGCCAAAGACTTACTCTCATTGAAAGACAAATCCTACTAGCTCATGAGGAAAAGAAAAGATATATACCTGAGACTTATACAGTAGGGAAATTAAAAGAGAGTGGTACAAAAATCCAACAGCCTATCTTTGAACAAAATTTCCCTCAAGAACTAAAACAAGAAAAAGAGATAGAAACCTTAGACAAATCACAATTACAATGGTTGAAGACGGAGGATCCAGAGGACCTACTCCTGAACAACTAAAAGAGTATGAGAGACAAATGGAAGAAAGAAGAAGAAAAAGGGAGAATGAAGAAAAAAAAGGGAATGATAATATGTTTGGAGGAAATCCAAATCCACCAGAAACAGAGGAATCCACATTTAAATTTCCAATTCAAGATAGAGGAGAGTATATGGATGAAGAAATTAAAATGAAAAATATGTTGCCATCTGTATTACCAAACTTTTATGATATGGCATCCGAAGACCCGGACTTGTTTTTGTTCGAATTTGACGTAGTATGCCGAACCTATGGATATACCGATGATGCACATAGACTTCGACTTTTTTCTGCTACCTTAAAAGCAACAACACTTAGGTGGTTCATGGGATTAGGTGAACATTCAGTCACTGATTGGGATGACACAAGAAAAATCTTTTTGAAGAAGTATCAACCTTACTGTCGATCAAAAGATTCTAAATATGACACCTTTAGAATGAATCAACAAGAAGATGAGACCTTAGAGGAATACTTGGAAATATTCTCATATAATCTAAAAAAATCAAAACATAAAACCACGTCTGTTGATCTTATTCAGACAATATTTCTTAAGGGCATCTGGGATGAGTATCTAGATGACCTTAATCTCATGGGTAAAGGGGATATTTTCAATTTACCTTTTGGAGAGATTGCTAACTTGTGTCAAAAGTGCTCTAGAAGTAGGGCAAGAAATGGAAAAAGAGACATGACATCAAAGATCACAAAATATGCTATAGGAAATATTACTAGAGTTGAACTAGACAATCTATTTGAAGATTTCAAAACAGACCTTCTAAGTACTTTGGGGAATCAAATAGACGCTTTGAAAACAAAGAAAAGACAAGATGAACAAGAAGAAGAGTTATCTATATTTTGTCCCAAATGCAGACGAAAACATGCTTTGAAATAATGTCCTTTAGATAATGTACAGATTTGTGGGTTTTGTACAGAGAATCATGACACTAAGGATTGCACAAAGATGAAAATTTTGCAGAATTACAATTTGGAAGCCAATGCAAAAATGGAGAACATGTATTTCATGGGAGCTAGAAGGCCATGGAAGCCAAGACCACCAGCTATGTGTTGAAAATAGCAACAAGAAATGCTAAAAATAGAAGTGCTAAAAATAGCACTGCTATAAATATCAGTTTGGGTACCAGTGCCGGATTGAGCAACTGGGAATGAAAAATGGAATTGCTAAAAATAGAATTTCTATTTTAGCAGTTCAGGATGGATTCCAATTTTAGTCAGTCCCTGGACTAAAAATAGGAAGTAAAATTCGAATTTGAACTTAACAGTTGTTTGAAAATAAATTAATTAATTCACCATGAGTTAATTAGTCGTGAAAAATGAAACGTGAAGTCTATGTGAGGACATGCAACAGTTTCTCCATTAATTGAGGAATTTATCCATCAGTTAAAGAGATAAGGATGAGTTGTAATTAGTTGGCTCAGTTAACTGAGTTAAGTCCAATTAGATTGATTTAAACAGTTTGTTTAAATTAATGTGAGTTCAGTTAGTTAATGCTTGCATGCATGTAACTGTTGCTCTCCAGATAACTGAATATTCTCTCATGAATAACTCATCCATGTCAGTTTAGACAGAGACCCAATTGAGATCAGAGGAGGGACAATGTACTATTAGTTGGATGGATTTTTCCTATAAATGGAACTCATCCATGGAGAAGGATTTATCTCCTTCAGGTTTGTGCAGTTATTTCTGAGCTAAGTTAGCTGTGTGAGGTGGGAATTCACACAAGTGGAAGCACTGAACCCCAGGAAAAACTACACAGGGAAATAGGAGGCTTGGAGGCCAAAGGAGAAGGTTTATGAGAAGGCTTTGATTGTCTATGAGCAGCAGTTGGATTGTAGAGACAACAGTATAGCTTGAGAGCCGATTCTTTTTGTAATCTGAACATATTTCCACTTGTATGATAATACAGAGATTGGGGTTTTAGGCTGAGGCTTTCCCTGGGTTTGCTTCTATGTTCATATGTGTTTGATTTCTTGTTCTCAATTATATGTGTTTTGTTTGATCTTGCTCAATTCAATTAAGCTTCCAAAACGTTTGTTGTAGAAGTAGATCTTGTATTTTGCTTTAGTATATTGCATAATCTGTTGATCTACAGTGGGAATTTCTACATGGTATCAGAGCAAAGGTGATCAAGGCAAGGAACAGTATACAAGAAGGAGAAGTTTGAAGTTTTGTTCCTGAATATAGAAATTGAGTTCTTATCACATCTCTATTTCACCTATGGCGTTTAGTGGTTTAAGACTCGAGTATGCCCTTGATGGTAGCTTGAATTATATATCCTTGAAGGATCGCATGGAGGCAGTGTTAGAGGATAACGGTCTAAAGGACTTCATTGATCAAGAAGTCCCCAAGCCGACTGATGCTACTCAACTGATCGAATGGAAGAAATGTGTGGCTAGATCAAGGAGAATCCTCCTGGAGGGAGTTCGAGATCACATTGTCTCAAGCCTCTATGGGATGGAGACTTCATTTTCGATGTGGAAAACATTGAAAGACTTATATCAGAACAACAGCGATTAGAGGAAGCTGGCACTAAAAGAAAAGCTTCGTAAGATAAAGTGTGAAAAGGGCGACTATTAGGCCCCTATACTACTAGTGTAACCCCTTATTATTATTAGTACAACCCCCTTATTATATTGATGTACCCATGTAGTGCCCATATTGTTATTATTGTGCCCCATAGAAGCCCACTATTGTTATTATTGTGCCTTTACATTATTATTGTTATGTAGGCTCTGATTATATAATGACCCCTTGACTCCTATATATAGAAAGGAGGGTATTTTCATTTGTATTCATCCAAGAATTGTTTCATTTATTTAATGTAAAGGAGGTTGACCCCTCGAAGAGGCTGAATTCTAAGGCGTTGATCTATCTTTCTATCTTTCTTGAGCTGGTTTCATAACATTTGGTATCAGAGCTTTGGATTCTAAGGTTTCGCTGCTCCAAACAGGTCATCGTGGAATTTTCGCTATAACTTTTTTTTCTGCGACGTTTCAAAAGTTGAAAACAAAACCCATTTGATAATACATCGCTGGAAGCTCGGGTCCGAATTTCAGAACTTTTCGCACTATATTTGCAGAGATATGATCTGAGGAAGTTTGTCTTTTTGCAGACTCCTGAATTACATTCCAAACAGGTGACCTGGGGAAAAGTGTCATAACTTTCTCTCTGAGCATCGGATTGAAATTTCACAAAAAGTTATAAAAAGAGGACAGACTATAGTTTCTTCTAGATATTGTTTAGAGCTAAAGATTCAAATAGTGTCACGTGGCACTTCATACAAGTTCGCTCTTCTGGAAAGGTCTATAATCAGGTCACTGTGGGAGATTTGGCATAACTCTTCATTGGAGAATCCAATTGGGGTCAGATTGGTGGCATTGGAA
>APFE031461405.1:105679-121575 GCA_000404065.3 Pinus taeda
TTTAAGGAAGCTATTGAAATTGAGCGAAGACCCATCAATCTCAACAGAGATGATGGGTGGAAGGTCAGTAGAAGTTGGATCCCTGCCCTGTCATCTTAGGGTTTCTTCCTCCCCCTCCCCCGCCTCTCTGCTCATCCTGGGTGTGTCCTTGAGTGTAGTCCTTCCGTGTTTATAAAAATTTACATCGTTGGCTGCGTTGTGTTCTTCCCCTTTTTTTTTTTGGGTTCCTCGAGTATCTATTTATGATTATTTTCATTAATATATATATATATATATATATATAATTATTAATCTACATTTTTAGGTAGATTTAATCACTGATAACAGTCCTTTCCGGTTTTAGTAAGTTTATTATTTAATTCATTAGGTTATTATTATTAATATATCTAAATTACGATGTATTCTTAGGTCTAGTCTTATTGATGAGTGCTACCATTTAGCCTCTTATTTTCAGCTATGATAACTAATTGGCATAATGATAACTTATATATATACTTAGATATTATATCTAGAAATAAATTAATTTAATTTCTTTTTTACTAGTCAAACTAACCCTTAAGATCAATTTTATATACCTCAATAAATAAAACATATATATATAGATATATTTAGTTAATAACTTAATAAGAATATATAATTATTTATATAACTTGAATTATTCATTCTAGAGAAGTCATTCAACAATATTAATTTAATTGTAATTTTTGAATAACCTGTAATATTATGTCATTTAAATAAATAATTTTCTTTTGGTAATATTTGTTCATTTATCTATCATACCTAATTTCTCCTATCTCTAGAAATATAATATAATATTATTATCTTAATATTATAATAATAATAATAAGATTAGATTTATTAATATATATAACTTAAATTATTCATTCAAACAATAATAATTTAATAGTAAAATTAAATTTATTATTTTATACAACTTAAATTATTCAAACAACAATAATTTTTAAAATAACCATTAATATTATTTAAACAATTAAATTTCTTTTGATAACATTCGTTCATTTATTAATCATACCTAATTTATCTTATCCCTAGAAATAAAATATTATATTATTATCTTAATATTATAAAAATAACAATAAGATTAAATTTGTTAATATAATTTTGACCTTGGTCCTAAAGTCAAATATAGCTGTTATGTAGCCGTTGGAGTCTCTGCTCAGTCTATTTAACCTGCTAGGCCAGATCTGTTTCTTCAGCTTGTCCTGACGATGAACCACACTAGTTGGTTTGAAACGCGTCGACAAAGGTCTTTTTCATGTGATTTACGCCGAAGCTCTTCTCACAACTATGATGAATCACAGAAGCCTCAATTCTACAATAGAATTGCTATTTTTATCAGTTTAGGATGGATTCCAATTTTAGTCAGTCCCTGGACTAAAAATAGGAAGTAGAATTTGAATTTGAACTTAACAGTTGTTTGAAAATAAATTAATTAATTCACCATGAGTTACTTAGTTGTGAAAAATGAAACATGAAGTCTATGTGAGGACATGCAATAATTTCTCCATTAATTGAGGAATTTATCCATCAGTTAAAGATATAAGGATGAGTTCTAATTTGAACTTTAATTAGTTGGCTCAGTTAACTGAGTCAAGTCTAGTTAGACTGATTTAAACAGTTTGTTTAAATTAATATGAGTTCAGTTAGTTAATGCTTGCATGCATATAACTGCTGCTCTCCAGACAACTGAATATTCTCTCATGAATAACACATGCATGTCAGTTCAGACAGAAACCCAGTTGAGATCGGAGGAGGGACAATGTATCATTAGTTGGATGAATTTTTCCTATAAAGGAAACTCATCCATGGAGAAGGACTTATCTCCTTCATGTTTGTGCAATTATTTTTGAGCCAAGTGAGTTGTGTGAGGTGGGAATTCACACAAGTGGAAGCACTGGACCCCAGGGAAAAATGTGCATGGAAATAGGAGGCTTGGAGGGCAGAGGAGAAGGTTTTTGAGAAGCCTTTGATTGTCTATGAGCAGTAGTTGGATTGCAGAGAGAGCGAGAGCTGATTCTTTTTGTAATCTGAACATATTTCCACTTGTATGATAATACAGAGATTGGGATTTTAGGTTGAGGCTTTCCCTGGGTTATTCTTCTGTGTTCATATGTGTTTTATTTCTCGTTCTCAGTTATATTTGTTCTATTTGATCTTGCTCAATTCGATTAAGCTTCCACAAAGTTTGTTGTAGAAGTAGATCTTGTATTTTGCTTTAGTATATTGCATAATCTGTTGATCTACAGTGGGAATTTCTACACTATGTATCAAAATCCAAATTCAGCAAATTATAACATGCCTGTTCAAAATTCTTGGAATGTTCCTATGCTTGGAAAAATTGGTTTAAGCAACAACAACAAACATACCCACAACAAGGATGGAAAGGATATTCTTTTCCTCAGAAATTTACTCAACAACAACCTCAACAGTATCAGCAACCATTTGCTCAGCCATATCCCCAACACTATCAGTCACAATATTCTCTGCCATATCCATAACAATACCCTCAACAACCAATAGCTTATCAACAACAGAATCCTCAACAAACTTTACCTGCTCCTCCACAAATAAATCCACCACAGCTACAACTACCGTCTGATCAAACTTCCAGACCCACGTAGCTTCCAGCTCAACCCATAGCTAACCCAAACAACAGAATAGATAGACCAGCTTACAGTGTAGATGAAGGACCGTTGTACCCAACTCTACCACTGCAAAACATTGAACTAAGGTCAGGTCAAACTTTGCAAAAACAACCTCCACCTGTTCAAACACAGTCACAAAAAGAGATTCAGAATGATGAACAATAAAAACAACCATGCAACAAACAAAATGACCCAACACAAATCAAAACACTACAATCACCTCCATTTCCAGAATGATTACTTCAACCAAAATTACGTACACCATTGCCACAATTTGATGTTCTTGATGAATTAAGAAATGTGTATGTCAAAATGCCATTACTCCAGGCAGTCAAGGATATTTTGATTTATACCAAAGCCATTAAAGAACTTTGTCTTAAAAAGCTTGCAAAAGAAAAGATTTGATCCACAAACAATACATGTCATTGGAAATTTAGCTGGCTTGATGTCGAATGTCATTTCCATGGAAAAATATGTTGACACAGGCATACCTAGAGTCATAACAATTATCAACAAAATTTCAATTCCAAACACTCTGATTGATTTAGGAGCTGCAATAAATTTTATGACATTGGACACAATGAAAATTTTGCAGCTAACAAATTTACAGTCAACGCCAATTGTTTTGGAATTAGCAGATTGCTCTAAAGTCATTCCTAAGGGGGTACTGGAAGATATAGATGTTTCATTGGACTCTTGGGAGTATCTAGTTGATTTCTTAGTACTCTAGCCAAAATCAAACTTAGGAGGACATCCACTCATACTAGGTAGACCATGGTTGGCAATTGCTGATGCATTCATTGGATGTAGATATGGTAACATGACCATTTCTACAGGCACGGAGAGAAAACAACTTACCTTGTACCCATCAGCACAAGCCCCAACAGTAACACAAAACTTATGGCTTGATGACAAGTACAATGATCGGGAAGAAATATACTCTGTTTTAAGCATCAATCAAATGTATGATATCGAGGAGAACAAGAATGAAGATTTAGTGGAAATGTTTATTTCCCAACTTGATGTTTCAAAAGAATTGAGAAATCAACAATACATTGTTGCAGATCACATGTTGGCACAAAGCTTTTAGGAAACTTGTACTATGTACTCTTTGAAAGTAATATTTGAGGAAATATTTCCAATCGACTCCATTACAAACACACAAAGCAAGACTATAGAAATCAGCCTAGGAAAAACATTGAACATTGGGGCCTTTCTAGAAACATCTTAGGAATGAAAATCGCTCGATATGCTCACCAAATACCAAAAGGCATTCGCGTGGGACTACACTGACATGCAGGAAATTCACCCAGAAACTTGCACTCACCATATCTATATAGACACTAGTATTCAACTAGTGAGGCAGCCACAGAGATGGATGAATCCCATGCTCAAAGAGGTTGTAAGAGATGAATTGCAGAAGTTACTAAAAGTAAAGTTCATTTACCCCATTTTTGACAGCCAATGGGTATCTCCATTAGTAATAGTTCCCAAGAAAAATGGTAAGTGGCGAGTTTGTGTTGATTATCGAGAATTGAATAAGGCCACCCTTAAAGACTATTTTCCACTGCCATTTATTGACCACGTTTTGGATACATTAGTTGGAAAAATGTCATTTTCCTTTCTCGATGGTTTTAGTGGCTACGAGCAGATCAACATAGCATTAGGAGACCAAGACAAAATGACATTTACCTGTCCCTGGGGCACTTATGCTCACAACGTACTACCATTTGACCTGTGAAATGCTCCAACAATATTTCAAAGAGAAGTATTAGCAGTTTTTACTGATTTGGTCCACGAATGTGTTAAGGTATATATGGATGATTTTTCAGTATATGGTGATTCCTTTGACAATTCTTTGCAAAATCTTGAGAAAGTTTTACAATGATGTATAGAAACCAACTTGTCTTTAAGAAATGAAAGGTGTTGTATGATGATGAATGAGGGAATAGTCTTAGGACATCATATTTCTCCTGAGGGAATCGAGATAGATCAAACCAAAATACAAATTATTGTCGAATTGCCAATTCCAACAACCCAAAAAGATGTAAGAAGCTTCCTTTGCTATGCAAGTTATTATAGGAGAATTATTGAAAACTTTAGCAGGATAGCTTTGCTTTTGTGTAAACTTCTTGCAAAATATGTATCCTTCAATTGGAATGAGGCTTGTCAAAATGCTTTTGAGAAACTAAAAGAGAAACTCAGCACTGCTCCAGTTTTAAAGGGACCCAATTGGACTTTACCTTTTCACATCTCAACTGATGCATCCGATACAACAGTAGGGGCTTCATTAGGGAAAAAAGAAGATGCTTTAACTTATTCCATTTAATTTATTAGTAAAAATTTGACACCTGTTGAACTCAACTACATAGTAATGGAAAAGGAAATGCTTGCAATTATACATGCGGTAAACAAATTTCGCCACTACATAACCAGATATGAAGTCCTCATTCACACAGATCACTCCGCCATTAGATACTTAATGAAAAAACCTATTACTAAAGGCAGGATCACCAAATTTTTACTCTTACTATAGGAATTTAATCTCACCATACTAGACAGACCAGTGAAAGAGAACTAGGTAGCAGATTACGTTTCTAGACTACAAAATTCAAGTGAAGCTGTCCAAGTTGAAGATTCATTTCCTGATGAACACTTGTTTGCAAATTTAGTCTAAACACCATGGTATGCTGATTTAGCTAATTACTTGTCCACAGGAAAAGTACCTCCATCTTTCAGTTCAAAGGAGAAGAAAAGGTTGATTAAACAAAGCACAAGATATATATGGGTTAATGGTGATTTGTTTTACATTGGCTATGATATGATCATTAGATGATGCATTAGAGAGGATGAAATTATTGATATACTAACGTCATGCCATGATCAACCTTGTGGTGGCCATTTTGTAGCTAAGAGGACAACACACAAAATTTTTAGCCTTGGCTACTATTGGCCATCAATTTTCAAAGATTCAAAGAAGTATGTAAGAAGTTGTGACAGTTTCCAATGCATGGGTAGACCAACCACCTCCGATGAGATGCCACTACAGCGACAAGTACATCTAGAGAAATTTGAAAAATGGGTTCTTGACTTTGTTGGACCCATCAATCCACCATCCAAAGGTAAAAAGTACATTCTTGTATGTACCGATTATGTGACTAAATCGGTTGAAGCAAAGGCACTTGCAAGGGCAACTGAACAAACAGTAGTCAATTTCCTTTTTGAAGAATTTTTTGTTCGATATGGAGTACCCAGTGAGATAGTAACTGACCAAGGGACTCAATTCACATCAATATTGGTGCAAGAAATTACTGATAAGTACAAAATCAAGCATAGACGGATTACACCCTACCATCCGCAGGCCAATGGCCAAGTGGAATCTACAAACAAGACACTAGAAGGGATTATGACAAAAACAGTGGCAATCAATAGGAAAGATTGGGCAGATAAGCTCAATGAAGCACTCTGGACATATAGGATTACCTAGAAAAACACAACAGGGTTTACACCCTATCAGCTATTGTATGACAAAGAAGTCATGCCGCCAATAGAATTTCAAATATATACATATAAAATGGCTGAAGACTTAGGAATAGATCTCTCTGAAGCCTAGAAAGAAAGAATCATGCAATTGAACCAACTAGATGAGATGAGACAATAGGCAGTGAAAAGGACAACAATGATACAACAACAAAGGAGACAATGGCATGATAAGTTAATTAAGAAGAAGGAATTTCAAGTTGGTGACTGGGCATTACTCTTCGACTCAAAATTCAAAGATTACAAAGCTAAATTTACAACCCAGTGGATGGGCCCTTATGAAATGATTGAAGTATTTGAGAATGGATCATTCAAACTCACTTCAATTGACGAGGAAGGACAGACATATCTAGTGAATGGACACAGGCTAAAGATCTATCATAAGGCTGTCAGCAAACAAGACTTCATGAAGGCAGTATCACAACAAAAGGAGGTATAGATAGTACAACAGTCAACTGTAATATCTAAGCCTTAATCAGTTCTTGTTTCTACAAAAATAAATAAATAAATAAATTAAAAAAAAAAAAAATGTTTAGATATGAAAACCATATATGGCATAATCTAAACACGAATTCTTATGAGAAAAACAAGAAAATGGCTTGTAAGTTTTTTTTCTTTAGCTTGAATTGCAAAATAAAAGGATTCTGAAAGAAACATGACTTGAGGACAAGTCAAATCATCAATTGGGGAGAAGAAAGTCTAAACTTGTTCATGCTTTTCTATCTCCCTAAGTTCATCTCCAGCAGAGGAAGAGATTTGTCTTTACATTTTCTAATGGATTCTTAAAAAATTATTTTTGTTCAATATTTTTCAAAATGATTTGATTTTAAACTCAGAACATATCTCAGAAAGGTACCTGTTATATATAATTTCTTAGAAAGGGACTTGTTATATACAGATTCTCATTCTCAGGCAAGGGACCTATTCTATGCACATTATCAGAATGGGATCTGTTCAGAAGAAGATTGCATCTACAAAGAAGAAGACTACACCTAAGAAGAAGAAAATTGCAAAGAAGAAGACTACACCCAAGAAGAAGAAGATTGCAAAGAAGAAGACTGGACTGCACCTAAGAAGAAATAGATTACATTTAAGAAAGAAATGGACACCATCATATTTTGCTATGCCTGAACATATCAAACAACAAAATCCAACTCCTAAACAAAGAGATATCAGAGGGTTGTAAGAATTGTCATTTTAATATTTTTAATTTCTTTTATTAATTTCAATTTTTAAATGGTGGTTTATGATGATTATTGATTTTAGTTTCTAAATACCCAGTTTATCCCATATCATTCATTCTTATATCGTGTAGGAGTCAGTCCTACTCTTCTACCTATATCCTATAACTGTAACCTATTTCCTATTTCTAAACATTAGTCTTATCCCTGTATATATTCCTAAAAGCTTGATCCTTAAAGCCTACCTTTATATCCTGTACATACATTTCTAATCAACCTATAGTCATCAGTACCAACAGATCTACCAAAACTAAGCATGCATACTTAAGAACCAATTAAGTCACCAACTGCAGATTGGAAGTCATCAATTAGTAAGCCACAAAACCGAATTTTGAAGAAGGGATTAGGTCATGAAGAAGAAGGATTTATAAATTTTTATGGTTTTCAACCTAAAAATTTTTAAATCTAGAAAATAAAACATATTTGATAGACAAAGGGTATGTGATCATAAGTAAGGATTAACAGCTAGTTCAGCAAAATCATCATGACTCGATGCTCTTACGATTTGAAGGCGCCATAATGATCTGTATCCCTCATGATTTCAACAAAAGGCTTGAACCATACCAAATTTCATCATTCAGAGACTACTGTGAGGACTCTGTAGGACATCATTAAAAATCCTTGTGTAAGGCATTGAAGGAATTACCAGTGAAGTATATGCTGCGTGAAGAGACCGAGGATTCGTTGCATAAACAAGTAATGAATGGAGGTAGTAATTATGAAACCACTGTGTTAAAAAGGGAAGTAATTATTGTATTCATCACGGAGTATAGGTATAAGTCCGAACCTATAGAAAACGCTGTAAATTAGAGTTGTTTACCATTCTAAAGTTTATAAATCAATCCTCTCTGAGATACATAAGGGTATAGCGTTACGAGTATGTTGACAATAATAATGTCAACATACGAGTAAAAGGGCCACAGCACAGGGGAGACTCTACAGAAACGGTTGAAGGGTATTTCGATTTAATTGGCAGTGTCCTCCATTAAACAAGAGATACGCATAGTACCCAGGCTTAGGTAGTTTTCTTATCGAAACAATGGTGAATTTTTTTTTACAGCATAAGGGAAATATAGTAATTTTCTCCAAACTATGGTAAAATTATTTTTACAAGTGTAAATTCTTCTTATACCACAGGGTAACCAGAGATAAAAAAGTTTCTCTCATGGCAAACCAAACAGAACCAAAACAATTTGACCCTTCCAAATATGATTAGGATTGCATAGACATTTTTAGGGAAAAACAATGGCTGACATTCTTAGATAAATTCAATGGGCACAATGAGCTAACAGGAAGGGAGTTTGCCTCCTCATTCATTGGAGAGAGGGACATTGTAGGAAACTTGTCTTTTATTGTCTTAGAAGACACAATTTCTCAAGCAATAGGTATAAGCCCATAAGGAGAGAAGTACTTTAAAACCAAGCAGTTCAAAGAGAAAACATGGACACAATTCATATCCAGGACAAGGGTATCATCAGTTGACTGGAAATCAGGTTCCTAGGAGTTGGCTCATTCATCCATGGGATGAAATAGTTTATGTCACTCAAAAATTTATAACCTATGAGGGAAGATAGAACATTGTATTTCTTTATCATATCAAATTGTAATGCATCTAAGAGGAGACTGCATTATAAGATTGCCTTATTTTCTTTTGCAAATCTTGACTAAGATGTCTAAGACCATACAAAAACAAAGGAAAAACCAAGATAGGAGCCTATACCATTTTGGTTTGGTAAAAATATTGATTGAATTTGAACTGAAAAAGATAAGTGTGACATGGAAGAAATTCTTGTTGACTAATGAGTTTATGGCAGATGAGGAGCAAGCAAAGCAAAAAAATCGAAGGAATAACAACAAAATTTAAAGGAAGGGCAACAACATGTAGAACTATTAATTGATGTAGATGCTATATAGGAAGACTTTTCAGAGTACAAACTAAGTAACTCTATTCCATCCAGCAACAATATCAGAACAAGGAGGATGGTAAGAGAGGAGGCTGAGAGGGCTGAACAAGATAAAATTTTCTCCACTTACACAAGAAGGTCCAGAAAGACTAAGTTTGGTCAAAAAGGGAAAACGGTGGAGGAAGATGATATTCTACAATAACCAAAGTATGACTACATGCAAGGATTAGAAAGTAAAGATAAGGAAAAGGAACAACAAAAACATAAATTCTCAGGTAAAAAGAAAAGAAAACTGGAAAAGAAAGTTGAGAAATTACAGTAGTAGCTTATGGAATCAGAAGTTTTTAAAGAGTGGTGAAAAGAGAAAATGAAACACTCAAAATACAAAGCAAGAAGTTTCAAGATGAGAATGAAAAATTGAAAAATAAGGTTAAGAAACTCACAACCTATAAAATGCAAATTTGTAGGAAGGCCTATAAACTTTACAAGCAAAAGAAAGTAGTTAAAACCAAGTAACAAATCCTGAAGACAGAGTATGAAGCCCAAATGGATATCAACGCTTTACTTCAAGCAATAGAGGAAGAAACAGAAGGCAGAAGGCAGAATTTGACAGGTTAGAACTCATTTTCATGAGGGCATGCAAAATCTTGAGTTTGGGGGAATGTTGGTATCAAATTATGACTATCCATTCCACTTAAAATCCTCTTTTGATTATCATTTTTGACCATTTAACCTTCATATTCCAACTATAATCCTTAGAAACTAAATGATATGATGTCATTATCATTATTTTGAGCTTGAAATTAATTTTTGAAATTATTGTGTTAAAAATGACATTTTTAAAAAAATTACAAGAAGTTGTAACTTCCTATAAATGCTCCATTGTTTGACATGTTGCATAGCAGGTGGGCGAATTTTAAGATTGTGGACATGAAGTAAAATGTACATGGATGGTGGATTACCTATCCACTTTCATTTTTGAAGAAAATAGGTGTCTGGACAACGCTGGTCAAACCCAACCACTTCAGTATAATTTCCAGATTTTGTGAAGAAAATAATTTCTATTTTGAGAATTTTTGCACAAATGAAGGAACTCATTCAATTTCAACCTTCTTGGATGGAATTAATAGAATTATGTTAGGATAATATGGAAGAGAAATATATTCTTTTGTTATAGGATTCATGATAAATAACCTATGGGATAAGACTATGCTTACTGCTAGATTTTGAACATATGAAAGTACAGTTTGTGCATTTTTAATCTCTAGATTTAATACAGATTTCACTATCAAGTTTATGCTTCCAGATCCAATAGTAATACCCTTCTGAATCATTTTTTAGTGTACTTTTGAAGTGTTGAAGGGCCCTCATCACTACACTGGTACAATCTGTTTTCAAGTTTCTTTACTAGTTGCATATTTAGATTTGAAAGTTAGAAGTTATTTTATGTGCTCTAAAAAAGGTTATGTTATTGAAGTTATCAAGTGAAAAGGATTTGAATTCGTTGTGAAAAGAGCCTTGTAAAAGGATTCAACCAATTATGATCTTGAAAATTGATATATATGCTTGATGTCACACAGTTTCCATATTTTCTTATTGACTTTGACTTTAAAGATAGTTCATGGTTTGATTTCCAAGTGATTCACATTTGTAATTGTTAAATTCAATTTGCAGTTTGATAAGTGATTCTTGTAAAAATATTCAACTGTTATTGGTTTGCAACATTACTTATCTTATTCATTGTTTGATTTAGTTAGTTATTGAAATTAATTTGGTTTGTTATGATTGGGAAAGGATTCTATTAAGAAAGATTCTTGTAAGAGAATGATGGGATTTTTAACCAGTAATTCATGCTCTGTTTTGTTACCTAGGCAATTAGAATTTTATTAGATTTGTTTTCATCTAGATTGATGGTTAAGTGATTGAAAAGACAAGGACGGACGTCTTGTAAGAGAGCACTGTTAATTTTATTTAACTAGGCCATCATTAGAGCCTCAAATCCCTCTAGATCTATATACATTAGATGAGTGCCTCTAAGTGTACTTTCCCAGGTTGATAAAAGAATTAAGAGCTTAACTTACCTTAGTAAGTAAAGACCAAACAAGGAGTCTCCATGGGTTTCCTTCTCTCCATGTGGAATGTCTTGAGTATCTCATTGGCATACTTTCCCTGAGACACGAACAACTCCCCATCTCCCTGCCATACCTCCATACCAAGAAAGTGATGCATGAGCCCCATGTCCTTCATCTCAAACTCTCTTGCAAGATCCTCCTTGCAAGACTTGATCACTTGATCATCATATGTCAGTATAATATCATCAACATAAATTACAATGATCAACAATTTACCTTCCACCACTATGTAGTACATGTTCGCATCCGCTTCACTCTTCGTGAAGCTCAACTTGGTGAAGTAGCTATCTATTATGGTGTACCAAGCATGAGTTGCTTGCTTTAGCCCATACAATGCTCTCTTGATCCGACACACATGTGACTCATGGTCAAAGGTCTCAAAACCTTTAGGCTGCTCTATGTACACCTCTTCCTCATTCATGCCATTAAGGAAGGTTGTCTTCACATCCATCTAATGTATCTTCCAACCCATCTGTGATGATAGTGCCAATATAGATATGATCGACGAGTACCTTGCATGATCCATGTGGATATTGGTTGCCACCCGCCTATTCCACTTGGACCCTCACAATTATTCTTTCAGTTTTTTCAGTTTCCTTAATCATAGCATAGTTTACTATTTTTTGGAGTTTTTTGAATCCTGAACTTCCGAAGCCATTTTGAGGACCTAAATGACATTTTTTTGGAAAAATGCCACTAGTGATTTCTAAGAAAATCACATCAACTATTGTATTCCTCGAAGAAATATTTCCAACGAGGTATCAAACACGTCAAACGGAATAATATGACCAAGTTACGACCCTAAGAAATTGGATGCCCAACTAACCCCAACAGGGCCCATAAACTCTTGGTGTTACATATCCTTGGGTTATGGTTTTGGTTGTTTAGGTTTTTCTCTTATTGTTCAATAATAAAAAATCCCTTGAGCCTTATTGTAACTCAGTTCAGAGGCATGTAACCACCACATCTCTTCTCAGAGATAAGCTACCATTGCCCGAGCTAGTCTTATTTCCATTCTGTTTGTAAGCATATTTCAGTATTTGATATTAATGAAATGAAGTGTTATTTCCATTGCATCTCTATATTTATGGTTATATCTATAATTTGTTGCATTCTTTTTAAATCCGGATATGTGGTATCAGAGCATACTATTCTTTCTTTGTTTTTCTTTACATGTCCCCAACAAGGTTGGTATATAAGGAATTAGGGCTTGATCTGGTTGAAACTTTGCAAGATCAACCCCGCAAACCCTGACGACTGCCCATGGGGGAAGAAAAGAAGGATGAGGGAATAGGAGATCCTATCAAAATATTGCTTGAGGAGGCCCTCGAGAAAGAAAGCAACACGATGATGTATAACTTTGCCCAGATCCTTCAACGGTTGCCCACCGACGACGCATCCATATCCAACAGCCACTTTGGAGGCTCCACACCTTTTAAGGTACAAGTAAACTTTTACATTCCCATATTTTAGGGCCAAATAGATGCATATGTCATAGATAAATGGTTAAATCTGCTAGAAGGATATTTTTTTGTTCATGATTTTTCCAATCGGGAAAATATTACTTTTTCTCTTCTCAAAGCCGCTCCCAGTTGGAATTCATTCCAGGATGCCATCAAGGAGCAGTACTACCCTATCAGGAGCTGTGACAACAAATACATAAAGTGGACCATGCTGCGGTAGGGAAGGGACCAAGATGTGTTGGAGTTTACTAATGTTTTTCATACCCTTTGCACGAAGTTGGGTATCAAGGATTTTGAGAAACATTTGGTACTCAAGTATCATGATTGCCTACATAGATACATCCAAGATGAGATGGAGTTCTTGGACATCTCCTCGCTCGACACGACATACCGATATGCCATCAAGATCGAGCATAATTTTAAATAGAAGAACTGAGACTTTGCATATGTGAATATGAAGCAAGGGAAAGGTGCCCCCAAACAACTGAACAAAGGACAAAGCCAAGGCAGGAATACCCAGGAAAACTCATCAAATCCAAAAGCAAAGGATAACACTGCAAAGCTGAAGAAGGACATGGGAAAGTGGTGTGAGTTCCATAAGAGATCCATTCGCAACAAAAGTGAGTTTCGGGCCAAGCAGTCACTGGTGTCCGAGATGAAGGCTTCATAATCAGATGCATATTGTAACTCTAAGTTAGAGCCTGACAAGGGGAATGAAAAAGGGAAGCAAATTATTGATGTGGAACCCAACGCCACCATTTCCACCATGAAGATCCAGAAGGAGGAACCCGAAGATATAGAGGAGGAGGAGCGTCTCTTCCACTCCCAAATGTGTGTTAGATGCTGGGGAGGAAGTAAAAACATATTCTGAACTATCTTCATCTTGGTCGTTTGCAAATTGTGCGGAAGGCTGCTGAAACTTGGAAATTTATTAAGTGAAGTGCGACAATATTCAGCATAATGGCCAACTTTGTTACATCTTCGACATACAATTTGACTGAAGTCTCTTCCTCTTCCTGAAGATTGTCCTCTGCCTCTGCTTTGACTTCGATTTTGAGATCGTCCTCTTCCTTGATTAGTATATCCTTGTTCTTGAAAATTCCCTCTTCCTTGGTTGTTTCCTCTTCCTTGAAAATTATTTCTTCCTCCTCTGTTAAAATTATTTCCTCTGTTTTGGCTTCGTCCTCTATTTTGTGCTGCTTGATTCTGATTCCATCTGCCTCTTCCTCGAGAACTATCTGAAGATGATTTACTGGTGCTGGCCTCTGTGAGAAAAACATCTTCACCAACTTTCTTCTTCTTCCCAAAAGTTTTATCATGTTGACTTAACATTTCACAAAGTTCCTCAAACTTTAGTTTTTCTAATTTCCCAGTTACTTGCAAAGTCTCTAAAAAATGCGTATAGGAAGAAGGAAGCCCAGCAATTACAATGGTGACCATGAAGCTATCATCAATTGCGGGAAAACCAGCATTAATAATCTCTTGCTTGATATTCTTAAGTCTTGAGAGATATTCAAGAACATCACCACCGTCAGTTAATTTTTGTTGCAACAATTTTAATTGTAGATCAACCTTCTTTGATTCAGGCTGAGTATCAAAGAGGTCCTTAAAAGTTTTCAAGGCAGTCCATGCATCTGTGGAATTCTCTATATGTACATACATTTCATCATTCACAGACGATTTAATAAGAGCTAAGGCTTTAGCATTCTTGATTTCCCATTTTGCCAGTGGATCTGCATCTGTGGGTTTATTCGGCTTAACATCCCCAGCATCACACATTTCCTCTCATCTTAGAAGTGACTATGAAGATGCCTGGATCTTGGATTCCGGGGCAACTCAGCACATGACTTGTCGACGTGACTTTTTCTGGAATTTTCAAGAATGCCAACTTAATTCAATTTTTCTTGCGGATGATACAAAACATACTCCTTATGGAAAAGGAGTAGTGAAAGTTTTTCTCCCTGACGTTGGAGAAAAATTGATTTCCAATGTATGGTATGTACCCAGTTTCAAGAAAAATTTGCTCTCCTTAGTCACGATTCGACAAGCGGGACATCAGGTGGTTATGGAAGATGGTTTAGTGAAGATTAATTCCATGAAACAAAACTTGAAAACAGTCATGACAGGTTATGAAGATGGAAAACTGTTACGGATGAAAGGGACAGTTATTCCAAGGCATTATGATTTTGCAGGAGCAGTGACTACAGGTATTTCACCTATCAGACTATGGCATGTAAGATATGGACATTTGAATTTTGAGAGTCTTTCTCAATTGCAGAAACAAGGAATGGTTAAAGGACTTCCCACATTCAAAAGGGAAAATGCAAAATGTGAAGCTTGCATTTATGGCAAAAAAAATCGAGAAAGTTTTCCAACAAGTTCATGGCGTGCAAACAGGCGACTAAAACTAGTTCACAGTGATGTTTGTGGTCCACTACAAACTTCATTTGGTGGTTGCAAATATTTCTTACTATTCATTGATGATTTCAACAGAATGACTTGGGTTTACTTTTTGAAGAACAAGTCCGAAGCATTTGATAAGTTTAAAATTTTTTGCCAACTTGTTGAAAATGAAGTAAAAGAAAAGATAGGTACTCTCAGGACAGATAATGGGGGAGAATTCACTTCGAATGAATTCAAAAATTATTGTAGTGAAAATGGCATAAGACGACATCTTACTAATGTTTACACTCCACAGCAAAATGGAGTAGTCGGAAGAATGAATCGAACTTTGTTAGGAATGGCGAGATCCATGTTAACATTCAAGAGGTTAAGTCCAACATATTGGGCGGAAGCAATCCATACCGCTGTCTACTTAAGAAACAGATCTCCAACTGCTTCTTTAGACGGAATCACTCCTTATGAAGCTTGGTTTGGTTTCAAACCTCGAGTTAAACATCTTAGAGTTTTTGGGTCAGTGTGTTATGCCTTAGTTCCGAAAGAAAAACGA
>APFE031461405.1:122106-192951 GCA_000404065.3 Pinus taeda
TTAAAAGTTTTCAAGGTAGTCCATGCATCTGTGGCATTCTCTATATGTACATACATTTCATCATTCACAGACGATTTTATAAGAGCTAAGGCTTTAGCATTCTTGATTTCCCATTTTGCCAGTGGATCTGCATCTGTGGGTTTATTCGGCTTAACATCGCCATCACATATTCCTTGCCATAATTCATTGTAAATAAGTGTGCTTTCAATAAGACGATGCCACGTTTTATAAGATTTGGTGCCTTCTAGTTTGTCGGAATCAGAAAATAAGTTAATCAACTTAGACATTTTTAGCGATGAAGAGATGCACCAAGAAGCAGAACAGAAAGGACAAGATATTCAACACAACACACCACGCAAAAAACACGATCTATCGGGGCTTGGCCTTGACCCTCGAATAGTCGTCAAAACAAGAGAATATTGACTGAGCTTTGCACTTGGCTCTAGTCAATTTCTCAAATTATTACAGGGCAACTTTCAAAATTTTGACTTTTTACAATGGTGCCTTGCACAGTCAGATAAAAAAAAAATTACCCCCCCTCAAAGCAAAAAATACTTTGAGTTACAAATATGATGATCCCAATTAAAAAAAATAGCTCCAAATTATCAAACACACCTTATCTCTCCAAATTACAAATAAAACTCCTTATTACTCCAAAAATCATAAATTTCACAACACCATCCTTATTACTCCATGACATGACTTTAAAAAAATACATTTAAAAACCTCACTTATCACTCCATTACTCCACACCTTATCACTCCATTAAAAAACCTTCATAATCACTTTACATAATAATGGGATAAAAACATTCAAATCACTTTCCAAAAGTGATTTATAAAAAAAATGACGTGAAGATTTAATTTTGGAAACGTAAGTAATATGACCAAAATTACAAACAACCCAAAAACCTTATCACTCCATTAAGGTTACAAAATTAAAAAAACTTATTTCTCCCACTTTCAAACTACATAAAAAAAATTATGATTCACCTTATCCCTCCATCATTTAAAACTCCCATTAAAAAAAAACACATAAGTGAGTGGTACGTGAACCACGAGTTGCTGCTCGTCTTCGGATAAGGAGCCTCTCTTAATTCCAGGCTTCAAGTAGTTCTTCCAGCTCTCTGCATAGGACTTGGGATCTCTGTCCAGGCCTTTAGTTATAATTCTCTGCGATACATGGTTCCATTCTCGTCGCTCGTATTGCTTGACGTAGGCATTTAGTGGAGAATCCTGTTCAGACTTGCATTGTTGCCGCTCCTTCATCGATTGGATGCAAGAATCTGGGTTCTTTCAATGCGTTCTCCGCGGGATTCCATATAGTAATGCCGTTGTATGGATCCTTAATGCCGCTGTATGGATTCCGCTGTTCAACACTTCAGGCAGCAACATACTAACAAGTTTATTCATAATTCATTATGAAATCATTAAAAAAAACTTATTCGCACCAGGTGGTTGTACTAGACAAAGCATTAAAATTGGCTGACGAATGAGTTGTTTCCTGTAATTCCGAGGACCTTTTATCTCCACATGATTTGGAATTTACAGAAATTTACGCTGGACAAAAAAAACATTACCCCAAAAAAACAGTTCTCTTTCTGCGCTTCACAGGTTTCTCTCCACGCTATCCCAACCAGTGAAAACATAGCTATGCGCCCTCTTATATTCAACTTACAAATTGGAATTGGTTTTCAATAGCCTCAAAAAGAAAATTGATTTACAGATTTGCAAAATCTAAAATCAATAAAAATTTTCTATTTTGAACAATTTTTTGACCAAATTTCATACCAATGGTTGAGCACTTCAACGGAGTTGAGTTTTTCCAGGATTTGATAGCGCTGGAATCTCCTCCTCAAATCAATTGCTGGAATCTCCTTCTCAAATCAACTGCAGCATTACCATAGCTCTGATACCACAATAATGGCAGAAGTGTCCTCAGACACATAATTTTATTAATCAAGAAAAAATAATTACATAATTGAATTGCAAGAGCTTACACACGGAAACAACACAAACACACTCTTGCATGAGCTATTTATAAAGTCCATGTCCTAACTACCTCAAATTATGGATCACTTATTAAATAAACAAGTGCCATTTCAATAAATGCTATTTCAAACCAACTAGCTAAACTAATCTCCCTTAAAATAGAGCCTTAAGATTACGACACATTTGGAGAGTCATACATAGTACAAACAATATGCTTATTCTAAAATTCTCCATTAAATAATTAAACCTTTCTAGAAAATTAATTATTAATTTTAATATCTTAAATTAATAATTATTTTATTCTAATTTTATAACCTATGATAAAATTGTATTTTTGGATCATCTAACAATGTGGGTAAAGGGTTCCTCGCTACAATTCATTGTTGACAACAGGACCCAAAATAACCTCATTGTAGCAGAGGTTGTGAAGTAGCTGGGATTACTGACCACAGCACACCCACAACCATACACCATCAGGTGGCTTCACCAAGGATGAGATCTTCACATGAGCCAACAATGTCACCTTCCATACAACATCAAGCCCTTCACAGATGAGGTATTATGTGACGTTGCTCCCCTTGATGTTTGTGATGTATTATTAGGCCAACCATACTTGTGGAAGTGACATGTTGTGTATGAGTCAAGGCCTCACATTGTTATTGTTACCTTAGGAAATAAGTTGCATAGGATACCGGAGGTAGCACTGCCTACCACCATCTCTCTGGTTACTGCAAAACAATGCAGTAAGCTCATCTCCAAAACTGTAAAATTTATTTTCCTAATGATATGGCCTTGGGAAAAGAAGAAGATGGTGGCCACAACCTCCAGACAGGGCGCCTCTGCATGACAACAATAGTTGGACAAGGTCATGGAGGAGTATGAGTACATCTTCACTTCTCCCGTAGGGGTGCCTCTACGTTGTCAAGTCAAGCACTCGATCGATCTAACCCTAGGTGCATCATTGCCCAATGGATCAATCTATCGGTGCTCCATTATGGAGAACGATGAAATCAAGAGGCAGATTCTAGAGCTAATGCAGAAAGGTCACATCATCCAACCGAGTTCATCGCCATGTGGGAGCCTGATCATGTTGGTACAGAAGAAGGATGGGACTTGGAAACTTTGTATCGACTATTGGACACTGAACAAGACCACTGTCAAGAATAGGTACCCGATCCCGCCGATTGATGACCTTCTAGAACAACTCAAGGGGGAAAAATATTTCAGCAAGATCAACTTGAAGTCCGGATATCACCAATTGAACCCTCCAATGTGTGGAAGATTGCCTTCAAAGCCAAGGAGGGCCTTTTCGAATGGTTGGTTATGCCTTTCAGGTTGACAAATGCTCCTACAACCTTCATGAGGCTGATGGATGACATCTTTCAACCATTCATCAACTCATTTGTAGTGGTATATGTGGATGATATCCTGATATTCAACCAGAGTTGGGAAGAGCACCTCCACCACATCTGAGAGATTCTCCAAACATTGTGGCAACATATGTTGTGTGCCAATTTGGAGAAATTCACTTTTGGCATGAACGAGGTTTAGTATCTGGGATGAACGGGGGATGCATGTGGATCTAGCCAAGATCCAAGTCATTTGGGATTAGCCAGCCCCAACCACTTTGCAAAGCTCCATAGAATTCTGGGTCTCGCCAATTTCTACCACAGGTTTGTGTTGGGGTTCTCTCATATCACTTGGCCCTTGAGTCAAGTCCCCAAGGGAGGAACGAAATAATTTTTTTTTTGTTTTGTTTTGAATCTCAATAGAAGGAATTCGGAGAGTTGAAATATCGCCCCTACTCTACACCAGTGCTCACATTACCAAACTTGCAACAACCATTTGAGATCGAGACAGATGCCTCTGACTATGTTATTGGGGCATTCCTTACTAAACAGGGGCATCCAGTGGCATATCGCAATGAGATGCTTTCAAACACAGTCCAGAAGTATCCCACTTATGACAAAGAGATGTATTTCATTGTGCATGCCTGCTGAAAATGGATGCATTACATTTTGGGGAAGGAATGGTCATCAACATAGATCACTGACCCCTACAATTCCTACAGCCGTAAGGGAAGTTGCAAAATGATCACCATCAGAAGTGGTCCACATATGTACAACAATTCCATTTGAATATCAAGTAAAAGAATGGAAACAAAAGTAATGTTGTAGACTACCTCCGTCAACCACCATGCTCAACCCTTGTGGGCACGAGACTTTTGATTGGCCACTTCTCTACAAAAGCGACCCAGAATTCAGGCACACATACCATATGCTCTTGTAGGGTCATCAAGTTCCATATTTTCACCTCCAAAATTCTCTATTATGCCACCTAGGACACCTTTGTGTTCCTTCAAGTGAGTTTTCCAAGATGACTTAGGAAGTGCACTACAGTCAGGCCACTAGGCATTTCAGGGTCGAGAAAACGGTGGCAGTACTGCAGAAGTATTTCTATTGGCTGAATCTTCGACAGGATGTTGGGAAGTACATCAGATCCTACACTACCTACACCATTGCCAAACCCACCATCAAGAAGCAAGGCCTCTATACTTTGCTACCTACCCCTAGTCGATCTTGGGAATCCATCTCCATGGATTACATGTTGGGCCTTCCTTCTACTAAGCATGGAAATGACTATGTTTTTGTGGTCGTCGACAGATTCTCGAAGATGACCATTATGGAAACTTGCAAGAGGAATATCACAACACAAGCCACTGCTAAACTCTTCTTTGAATGAGTGTGAGTACACATTTGGATCCCACAATCTATCATCTCAGATCAGGACAACAGGTTCCTCGGTACATTTTTGTCTAGTCTCTAGTCGATGCTGGACTCCAAGCTCACTAAGTCCACAACTTTCCATCCCCAAATTAATGCCTAGACAGAGATCATCAATAGGATGATCATACACATTCTACACATGTACAACTCAAAGCATCCATGCACATGGGATGAGAGCTTCCCCTATGTCCAACATAGGTATAACAGGGATCTCCACAGCTCAACTGACCACAACCCTTTTCAGGTGGGCTTGGGATTCTAGCCACTATGTCTCATTGTTGTGGCCATACCATTTGCAGTGATTCAAGCAAATTCAACTCATGTCTAGTCCAAACACGATAAGGAAAATAGCTTCATTGAGCACATTCAACATGTTAGGCAACAAGTCCATGAAATATTGGACAAAGTCAATGATAAGTACAAGCAACAACATGATTAGCATGGGTGCCAGATAAGTTCCAGGTGGGCGACAAGGTTTGGCTACATTTGCAGAAGGAGTGCCTTGCTGGGCCCCACCACAAGATTCTCCAGCTTTGATATGGTCCATAAACCATCACCAAGGTTGTGGGAGATAATTCTTTTGAACTCAACATTCCCCCATTCCTTGGACTGCACCCAGTGTTCAATGTGGATCACCTTTAGCCATACTTTCTACCATTACTAGACACATCCGACATTGGAGAACAACTCACACCAATAGTGTTAAATCCAGACTACATGGAACAAGCTACAACTAATTGGATCGTGGACACGAAGATCAAGAACACTCGCCAATAGAAGATCCATCTGTATTGAGTTGTCAAATTCGACCAACTCCTGCACCAAGGTAAATGGCTCACCAGGGACCAAGTTCAGTAGAAGTTTCCTCATCTCATGGAGGAACTCAATGCAATGGATACCATTGCTTCCTAATGGGGGAGAACTAATCTAGGTGGATATTAGTGGCCACCCTCCTTTTCCACTTGGACCCTCACCATTGTTCTTTCAGTTTCCTCAATTGTAGCACAATTTATTATTTTTGGCAGTTTTTCGGGTCCTGAACTTCTGAAGACATTTTGAGGCCCAAAACGATGTTTTTCTTTGAAAAAATTCCTCTAGTGATTTCTAATGAAATCACATAAGCAGTTGTAGTCCTCAGAGAGATATTTCCAACGAGGTATCATACACATCAAATGGAGATAATATGACCAAGTTACGACCCTGGGAAGTTGACTAGCTCTGGAGCGGTTTTCCCCCTCAAATTTCACCAGTTGATTTCGGGAGATCCTGTGGACCATTTTCCGTGCCTTCAGGACCAGGTAGGAGCTATCCTTGAGCTCTTCATTTTCATTCCATATTTTCTTGATTATGAGCTAGTTTTTCCATTTTTTTGGGCCCCTAGGGTTTGAAGATTTCATTCCCCAATCATCGCACCTAGCATATATCAAAAGGTGTGATGCATACTGAGCTGTACACTAACCAGTCAGTGTGCATCTCACCTTGCTCAAAGGCAGGGTGCGAGGGGCATAGAAAGGCACCTTTGCACATTGTTTTTTCATCAAATGTTTGCCTGTTTTTGCTCAAATCTGGATCCTAACTCATCTTTTGTCTGCATTTCAGATATTTGTTGGATCAAGATGGTTGTCACATGGCATGAATGAGAACATGAAGAGGAGGACATGATTGCTTTACATGACCAGGGCAGAGTTGATGCATTAAGAATCTGTGGTTTGCTGAAGTTCTTCCGCATATCCAGCATGAGGCAACAGATCAGTTTGTTGCAGTATTTCCTCGATGCTTGGGATCCTATTGACCAGGTATTCCAAATCATAGGTAAATCCATTCCCCTCACGATTGAGGATATTTACTTTTTGACAGGGTTGCCGAGGCGTGGTGCCCCTTTTTCACTATCAGGATTTGCTCGTGGGGGCGAATCTGTGAAAGATTACATTCGTCAGTTCTGCAGGGATGGATCTCAGCCCAGTAGAGATGGTAAGATTAATATCTAGGATGTCACTGATCGACCATTGAGGACCATTTTATTTACCTTTGCTAGATTGGCTGGCAGCGTGGCCTTACATTTGGCAAACAGATCTTACATTCAGTATGCCCTGGAATGCCTAGAACCGAAGGTGTTCAACTAATGTGAGGCGATACTTCTTATCATAAAAGAACAACTTTCCAAAGTGAAGAATGGAAGAACCAAGAATTTTTGCTATGGATCCATATTGAATGCTTTCGCTTTGGAGAGGATTCCACTGATGCAGCCTCAAAACATTTCACTGGGATTGCCAGCACCGAGGGAACCACAGATGTAGAGATGGGTTGATCTTATGGCCAGACATGCCGGCCAGTCACAGATTCCCTTCTCTGATGCCTTTCTCGAGTGGTTCAACCGCCAAGAGATGGTATTTGTGGAGTATCCATACTTCGGGATGGATTTATGAGGCGACCTGGATTTGATGTTACCATTTGGTGGACAGTGGAGTGCTATAGGTAAAATGATTCGACCACTTCTTTGTTTTTTAGTTTTTATAATGTTTTTTTCTTTTGATGTTACCAAGACTAATCAAACTTATATGTGTGTGCAGATATTGGACTAGTGTGACTAGTGGCATGCCCACGGGTGGCAGATGATGCTCCAGCAAGAGAGGCTATAGGGAGGGCCGTCCTTCGGGATCTGGACATATCGAAGACCCTGACAGTGTTGCGGGATCAGATCGAGGGCCTCACTCTTGGCATTCAGGATGTCAAGACCGATGAGTTACCTTTGAGGTTACAGCACCATATTATTGGCATGCTGAATCGCTGGACTAGGCTCCTACACATGATAGCACAGGCGGTGACATGTTATCACCAGCATCACTTAGTTTAGGATGTTTTTCTGCATTCATTTTGAGTTTCTTGGTCAGATGAACGATTTTTCCTTGGACAGAAAACATTTTGTAAAAACTATAAACAACTATCTACTTTTGATTTTTGGAGTTTTATTTTGTCTAAGTGATGCAATACTGATGCAAATGTTGATGTGAAATGCTTTCTCTATAAATGCTGCAAATGTCTATTTTACACATAGTTTGCTAATGAATCAGCCAATGTGTTGATATTGAATGGAATCAAAATGTCTTTCCAAAATCCTAACTCTTAGGAACATGCGATAATAGTTGGGTTCTGAATGGAATAAATGCTAGTAAGTTGTAGAATGACAAGTTGTGACTCTAGCCTGACAAAGATTCGGCATATGCCTTATGAAATAGCGTCAGAGAGAAACTCAATCAACGTGATATACTCAGCGAAGTTGTTTGTCGATCGACCAATACATATCCCCCTGAAACTTACTAACTTTCTGCTTGGAGCGAAAATGGCCCAGGTCGTAGAAGATAGGTTCTTTCGTACTACAACTAGCTCCGTCGACATACCCAACAAACAGTTCCAAAAATTCTGACATCTGCAACAAATGCGAAGTGGATTACCTAACCAAAATGCCAACTCTAAAAGGAAACACTCAAAAATGCAATAAAAGCATATGTATAATGAGTTTACTACACTTAATCAAGCATAGTAACGTTTAAGATACAACCCATTTCAGGGCTATGACAGTGGAATCCCATCATAATCAACTAGCTCGTAGGCTCCTTTTGTCAATACTCGTTTAACAATGTAGGGGCCCATCCATAATGGTTTGAATTTACCTGCTCCTAGTTTGTCAGAGTCCTAATCGTAAAGTAAGACCAGGTCACCTTCTGAGAAGACACGAGGCTTGGCATTTTTGTCATATTGCGCCTTGACATGTTTCTTATGTGCTTTGTTAGCCAACGCGGTGTCACGACGGGTCTCATCCAGATGGATTAATTCCAAGAAATGAGCCTCTTCTTCAGAAGTTTTGGGAAGCAGATCAATTGCAAGCTTGAGGGATGAGATTTTGCACTGAATTGGTAAGAATGCTTCCAGACCATACACCAACTGAAAGGGCGTAAATCCGGTCGCCTTTCTCATCGAAGTTCTATATGCCCACAGAGATGAGTACAGGATTAAATGCCAATTCCGTTTGTGGACTCCAATCATTCTCTGTAGCATGTGCTTGAGGACTTCGTTGATCGCCTCAACTTGTTCGTTAGCCTGCGGATAATATGGAGTAGGACTATCATGAGACAGTCCTAATTTGGCAGTCAATTCGATCATCATGTGATTGCGAAAATGTGACCCATGATCTATGACTATAGCCTATGGTACACCAAATCTAGAAACTACATGATTGAAAAAGAAAAGAGCAGTCGTTTCGTCGTTGCTGTTTAATGTAGGTATTGCCTTGGCCCATTTTGTAAGATAGTTGACAACGACTATAATATACCCATGCCCCCTGGCCGAGGTGGGGTTACATGTCATGAAATCAATGCCCCATTTAGCAAATGGCCCAACGGCAACTACTGGGTGCAGTGGTGCAGGTGGTAATCTGGTTTTGCGATAAAAAAATCTAACAAGCATGGCAACTTCTGACTGTAGTTATGCAATATTTGAATATGGTTGTCCAGAAGTAACTAGCTCGTAAGATCTTTTGTGCAGTAGCGTAACCAGATAGATGCCCCCCACAAGCACCTGAATGACAATCATTTAGAACTTTTTCAGCCTCCTCATGCATGAGGCACCTTCGTAGAACTGTATCGACACCATGACGGTAAAGTGTATCACCAACAATTAGATAGTCCTTGGCTTGGTATCGAGTACGTTGTTGTTCAGAGCAAGAGGTTTTAGGCGTAAAAGTTTGGGTTTGGAGATAGACCAGTATATCCCCATACCACAGATCACTTGACGATATCAGAAACAAAGTCTCATCCACGATTGATGCTTTGGGTGTTAACTCGTTGGATGACGAGGGAAGGTCATAAAGTAACTCTACAAAGATGAGAGATTTCTTTGATTTGGATTTGGTGAATTCCAGTTCAAACTCTTGCAAAATGGCTATCCATTTGGAATATTTTCCCCCCAATAATTGACGCAACAGAATGTAGGTCATAGGGTTGCAATCTGACATAGAGGTAGTTTTGCGAAAGAGAACATAGCGTTGAAATCTCTATACTACTTGAACAACTGCTAAATCCAAATTTTCAACATAAGAGTACTTTCTTTCTATATCATGAAGATTGCGGGTTAAATAATATATAGGATGTTCAATTCCATTATATTCTCGCACTAAAACCATGGTGATGGTTGTATCTGTAGCGGCGAGATACAGGTTAAAGTCTTTTTGATAGTCAGGAGCGTACATTAATGATGATTTTATCAGGGAATCTTTTAAAGCATCAAAGGAATCTTGTGCAACCTGATCCCAGTGGAATGGTACTCCTTTTTTCAAAAGATATGTATAACCTATAACAAGTTTAGCATAATGTGGAATGAACCTCCTCAGAAAGTTAGCTTTCCCTTGGAGTCTCTGAATTTGAAGTAAATTTGAAGGTGGAGGCATGTCAAGGATTGCTTGAACCTTAAATGGGTCAGGTCAAATTCCATCCTTAGAAACTACAAAACCAAGCAATTGACCAGAACCAACACAAAAACCACATTTGTGCAGATTGAGTCGTATCTTGTAGTGTCAACAACATAGAAATATGGCTCTCAAATGTTGCGGATGATCATTCTATTTTCGCGAATGAGCTGACAGATCATCGAGATACGGTTGAATGATGTGTTTGGTGTCATGGAAGGCGTAATTCATTGCCCTCTGAAATGTTGCCCCTGCATTATTCAAACTGAAAGGTAATTTGCAATATGCGAATGTGCCCCACAGACATATAAATGCAGTTTTTGACTAGTCCTGTGGGTGAATATTGATTTGATTGTATCCAGAAAATCCATCTATGAATGAAAATATTTCACATCCGGCACATTCATCAATAATCTGGTCGATGAAAGGTGTAGGATAGTTTTCCTTTGGACATGCTTGATTTACATCCCTATAATCGTTGCACACTCTAATCGTTCCTTGTTTTTTCATTACAAGAACAATATTCGATACCCAATCAATGAGAGGAACAGGGTAAATGAAGCCAGCATGCAAAAGCTTTTCAACTTCTTCTTTAATGGCAACGACTTTCTTTGGGTGGACAGGTCAAAGCCATTATCGCATTGGTTTGACATCTAGATACATCTTGATTTCATGTTCAACAATTCTTGAGTTAATGCCTGGGATTTCTTCATATGACCATGTAAAGACATCTCTGAATTCACGAAAGAGAGCACAGTAAATTTCTAGTTCTGATGGAGAACAATATTTTCCAACACGAATATTATTTATAATATTAGGTTTGGTTGTAATATTAATGGCGATAGTTTCTTCAATGTTGGACAGATTTCGCTCGGAATCTACTGTATTTATATTATTTAATAAAAAATCAAAAATTGAATGATGATTGAGGTCGTTTGAATAATCTTCATTGTCATCTCGAAGGTGGGAACGATGGTGGTAATCTTCCCATGGCGTCTTTCCTATAATCATTGATTGGATGATTCCTTCGTCTGTAGAATGTATACGAGACCAAGGATCGGAAGAGGTACCATATTCTAAATACCTATCTACCCAAACACTCGTCGAGTGCTAATTCAGGTTTGCCACCCAAGCCCATAAAATTGATTGCTACAGAGGTTCGATGGGGCTCGGTGGCAACACCTTGCGATGATCCTCACTATCAAAATGGTCAAATTCTTCTTAAACTCAGATGATGTAGAAGAGATCATTTGACAGGTTTCCACTGTGGCCACTTCTGCAAAACCAGATGGAGGCGGGAGGGCAAAATTACCCATTAAGGACAGGTCTTTTAGGAGACCTACTCCAACATTTTGA
Organism: Pinus taeda; assembly: GCA_000404065.3. NCBI lineage: Eukaryota > Viridiplantae > Streptophyta > Pinopsida > Pinales > Pinaceae > Pinus > Pinus taeda. The sequence continues at coordinate 133,701 of APFE031461405.1, forward strand.
AGCGATTGCGAACTTCCATGGATCAATGGAATGCTTCCAGTAGCTTGTGAACTGTTAGGAAAAAAGGTTAGTTGGTTAACAATTGTTATTCCACCTTGGAAGGGAAATGCAATCTTTCTAAAATATGTAGACACAATGGCAGCCATAGCATAAATCCAGGGCCTTCCTAGTAAGATATTGTAATCAAGGTTTCCATCAATGACCTCGACTTCAATCTCTACTGTCTTGCCCCTAGTTCAACTTGAAAGTTACATAAAATCCCATATGGAGTGTATGTTCTTCCATCAAATTCTTTTAACATCATTGATGATCGTGACAAGGGTGGTGAACCAAGATTTTTCCAGCAACTCATTGACATAATACAGGTAGATGCCCCCTCATCAATGATGGTTCGATGAACATTTTTATTGAGGACTTTTACCTATATAAGGAAAGCGAGTTGGGATGGTAACTGAGGTGTATATCCTTTATGATTAAAGGCCACAAGATTGGAATCTGTTGGATCAATCCCACCTATTGCTGATAACAAAGCCTGCTTTTGGGAGGGACAATTTTGTAATACCTCAAGTGTCAACATAGCAGATGGCGATTGAGCCAGATCCTCCACTATATTATAATTATGAGCAGCTCGAGCATGAGGATTAAATGTTGATTTATTTATGACTCCCTTTGGAGGCTTTATAGTTAATTCAGGAATAATGGGTGGAATAAATTCTGGCGAAGTCATTGTGGAACCACTAGGTTGATTTATAGCCTGGTTGTTTGATGATGGTGGATTCCCATAATATTTATTCCTTGTCGATATCAAATCATATCTTTTCTTGTTTGAGATGGATAGCATAAGAACTTGGGATGTGGAAGCATGATCGATAGCAACCAGATTAGTTCTAGGTTTGGAAACGAATTAGTCAACATCGCTAAGGTATTCGAAGCCTTCAAAAGTTTCGAAATCTTAGGTCGATGTGGACAATCCCTTGTATAATTCTCCTATTACATATCAAACATGGAAAATGAGGAGGTTTCTTTGGCCCAATAGGGTTCTCAGATGATTTTCAGGAGTGGAATTCTTCTGTTTCTTCTTATTATTTTTCCCTATCTTCTTGCCCACTGGTTGCTTCAGATTCTTTCCCTTGTCAGATGACACGACATTAATCTCCGAGGCAAGAGGTTTGTCATTTTCATTCTGACTAGAAACAACAAGATCTTTACCAAATGGAGCCCTTGCGGTTTGCGTGCTTGAGGCACCGATCACGTCGTCACCAGCATGAGAGTCCATATTTGATTTAGGAGGAGGTGGAAAGGAAAATTATGGTCTAGGAGCGTCAGGAATTTTGTCGTAGAGTGTGCTAGACTGAGTATAGATCAAGTCTAAATATTGGGCATGAGCAATGACTTTCTCTTCAGTGACAACTCCTCTTTTCGCCACGTCCTCAGTGATAGATGGCAATAAGGATTTAATAAACCGCTCAGCTAGAAGCTAATCAGGAACATACGCATTTACCATTCGACGACGACATCGCCGCTCATGAATATGATCAGATATGTGAGTGTCCATGGTCTGTTTAAAGCTGGTAAGGAGTTCGGTTCTCATTTTGTACCTAATGGGTAAATGAAAGTGGGTTAGAAAAGTAGTGGTGAGGGTGCTGAAGTTATCAAACAAAGCTCTAGGGAATTCAATATACCATTTCACTTCTGGACCAGTGAGTGTTCTTTGAAAATGGCGAAGCCTAATCGAATTATCATTCAGGGTGTTAGATGAGCACCACAAATGAAAAGTCATTACGTGATTCGATGGATCTTCACCTGGATTTCCATTGAATTTAGGAATATTGGAGGGAAGTTTATGAGGAATCGATGGCCACCAAGGGGCGTATGCAATTGGATCATTCGTCAGCGAGTTCAAATCTGGTAATTCTAGAGTTGCTACAAAAGGAAACTGTTGATTCAGGTTAGGTGAAGCGTACCCAGGATAAGACATAATCGCCTGAGTAGTAGGTCTTTGCATAGCAGCATAATGTATCTGATGCTGGTAACTTTGATAAGGTTGTTGGAACCAGTATAGTGTGGTTATTGATAACCATTTTGAAAATGCAGTTGTCCATTACCTACAAATCTTTGTTGCTGAGGTCCTCAGTAGGCTTGATATTGACCAAATCCAGTTTGAGCTTGTAAACCAAGTCCAAACTGAGGTTGGGTTTGTTGGAATTGTGGTTGTTAGTATTTTACTAGCCATGGTTGTTGGACCATTTGTTGTTGCCCAATACTGGAAGATTGACCAAGATGCGGATTGAAAATACCCATTTGTGCCTGAGTCATTCCAGATAAGGAAGCACTAACCTGAGGTTGCGATTGAGCCGTAGAGACAAGTGGCTGTTGTATCACAACTTGAGAGATTTGAGGTTGAGACACAACAGGTTGTGCTTTTGCTTGCAACATAGTCATAATAGCAGGTGTAGTGGGAATATTTGACACAGGTTGGATCGGTTGCGTTGAATATACAACCCTTGGTTGTTGTGGCAGTATTGGTATCCAACCACTATATGTAATTCCAGTTTGACCTAAATTTTGTTGGAAACTCTCATATGGTTTTTCCCTAGGATGAAACAGTGAAAAGGCGTACTACTCTCCATATGGCTGTAGTCGAGTGTTTAAAGGGTATACCGGTCTTTGAGAACTAGTCTGTCCGAATTGATACTGGCATGCAGGATCAAATTGTTGAGTTTCAACATAAGAAATACTAGATGGTACTCTGGATGAAAAAATAGGAGCAGACCATGTTGCCGAAGCAGCCCTTGAGTGGACTCCAACTGGTGATTGATAACTAGCCGGAACAGATGGTATACCAACGGACATTGTAGGAATGGCAGCAGGAAGTTCTGCCATAACTACATCAGATAACACATTCCTAGATGTTGATGGTTGCTCAGACATGTTTATTCTATCCAACAGATTCCCTAGCGATTCGATAGGAACTTGCAATGAAGGAGGATTAAAAGAACTAAACTCAGGAGTAGAAGGATACAAATGAATCCCAGTTCCAAAATGTAACAGGGTACTAGATGGAGGTTCCTCTACTATCTCCTCTATAGCAATCAAACTAGGTGGAAGGGGAAGACCATCAAGTCCGTAAAAGATTTCTGAAGTCGAAGAAGGTATAGCTTCTGAAGTGACAGATACTAGAGGGGTGACACCTTCTAAATTCCGAAACTCAACTTCCATATGTTCAGGTAAGTGAACTTTAGTCTCAAAGGGAGGTTCTTGAACAACTACTGGTTCAAATGTAGCCTTGGTTTCAACTGAGATGGGTTTTGGATCAACTCTAGATGGAGCTATTTCAGGTATAGAAGTGTCTACCATTACAGTAGGATCAATTTTAAAGTCCTCCTGTAACTGCAGAACTTCTTCTCTAAAGGCAGATGTACCAGAAATGATCGGAGTAATTGTAGTCTCTAACAATGTTGAAACAAAAGTCTCAAATAAACCAGATGAATTGGACTTAGTGAAACAAGACCATTTCGCCTGGATTGGCTTCGCTTCCAGAGTCAAAGACGATTGACTCGCTAGTCTCCACGAACGACGAGGTTTTGATTGACTTTCTTCCACGATTGCGGATTACTTGATCAACTCAAAATTAATGGAAAAATGATGTTATTCCGAATTCAATTAATTTTAATGACGCTTTGACACAACTTTTCTTTTTCAGTTTTTAAGAGTCGAGAAAAAGCTAAAGATGACTCTAGTTCCCTTCGATTTTTAATGAGCCTGAAGTGACAAGTGCTTAGATGGACCTTTTCTTTTAAAGAGTCAAAAAGGAATGAAAGTGACTACTCTGGAAAATCTAGACAGAGGGATTACCAAACCAATTGCAAAACTACAATATACAGCTTGGTGATAAATTAAAGAGAAATTACCAAGGACTTATGTACGACAGTCAATCTTCCCGAATGTTGTTTTGAGTGCATTGTGATCAATAAGGCGGCAAACTCGACCTCCTATGGATAAAGGATATAAGCCTATTGTGGTCTCCCAATATATACGCGATGGTATGGGGAACACAAGTCCGTGCTAGCACTTGTTGTATCAAGGAGCAGGAATCACCCAACCTTCAATGAAAACGATAGTTACTAGTTTTAATTACGCCGGAATACGTCTCTAGCTTAGACCTCTAGATGTGTTGCGTTAAGTTCCAAAGCGTTGTTAGGTTCATTAAAATTTATTTTAAAGTTGATCTTGTTTAAATTTTTCCTTTCAACGATTCACCACGTGATGTTGATTTTTAAATTCCTAAAACGCAATCTACAATGATAAACAATCTTTGTTTATTTTGAGCAATGAAAATCCTAGCTACTAGGGGAAGAAGATTACAATTCTTTCAAACAAAGAGCAAAGAGCACACACTAGTGCATTATCCTAAATCATTTTTCGCACACAAACTACAAAATGCTAAATGCAAATGCGTGTATTTGTTTTTGTTCTCCTTAATGTGAAAAATGCCAAAAAGGAAAACTAAATGTAGCAAAGATCTGAAATATTTTACTCAAAGTGACATTTTCGACAATTTCTTTTTCAAAAGAGAAAGGAAGACTAAACGACACTTTTCAATTTTGAATAAAAATGATTTTGACACTTCGAATTTAAACAAATCAAACCAAATATGTGACGAAAAGTTCAATTGACTATCCAGGGAAGGAAGAATCCACGACACTTCTCGTTTCGACACAGAACGATAATTACGACACTTTTTGTATCAAAGCGACAGATCGATTTAAGAAATTTTTTGACAAAGGATTATAAATGATGAACAAATACATAAAAACATTCATTAATCCTAATATAAAGGAGGCTGATCTATGTGATGCAAGTAGGCTTCAGTAAGGAGGTATTGTTCATAAGTAGCAAAACAACTAAACAAAACTGAAAACAAGGTCAAAAACCCCCAATTTCTAGAATGGAAAAAGGCTCAGTAAGTCATCGCACCTGGGCTTCATAGAAACAGGGATGCATCACATTTTACACACTCACGAGGTGTGATGCATACTGGGTTACAGTGACAGACAATGTGATGGGCCAAGGAGCGCAACTGAAGTGGGTTTTGGCTCAGATGTGCAACTGTTTTTAGTAGCTTAAGCTGAGCTTTGATGGACAGTAAAGAGAAAAGTATTAAGGAATGCCTTGAGAGGTTATTGAGCTACCAAAAGGGCATATATAATGCTTGTACGTCAAATGTTTAATTCATAAACTAAACTAGAGATTGACTGAGCAGCATTCATCTACTATGCACTTGCAGAGCAAGAGAAGTTCGAAGGCTACCTGGTTGACTTCAGGCTCTGTCTATAGTATATAAAACAAACAATAACAAACAAACATCTATTCGATCCCCAGTATGGTCGCTAATTTGTTTCGGGGAAAACTTGTGTCTTGTCGAACGAATATCCTTCTAGGTTTGGCAGTTGCCCTAGAAACAACAGTTTAAAGCAATTCAACAATTTCTTCTATGTGTAACAGATAAGAGAAAGACAATGGAACCAAGCTGGAACTTCCGCTTAATCCCTTGCTTGATCTCTCTCCCCCTTGACAGAGATTGTAACTCCTCCCTGTACTTAACCCGCTTGGAGAGTACCTGCAGAAACACAGCAACAAAGAAACGTCAAAGCATCTTGATCTATTACAACATAAACATTACATAATCAGATATATAATGAACAAATGACAATATTCACAAATAATAACATTCACAATTTCACAATCATATGGAAGAAAACTTGAACTTTATTAAATAGAAAGGAGAATTACAACCCAGTTGTCTGATCCAGCATCATCCTCCCAGCTTTAATCCCTCTTCACCTCATGAAATAGCAAGATCACACCAACAATACAATGCTCCTTTCCTCAAATACAAACTATCAGCACTTCCTTGCAATTCACAATATTCCAGCCTCTGGATCTCTTAGATGAGGGATCCATTTATAGATATGTGCAAGGGTGTGAGTCATCTCTGGGGTTTGATTAGTGTCATGCCACTTGTTACAATTGGTTCCACTTGGAGATTTCTTGGATCTCTTACTCATCCCTGGGCGAATTCAGAGAGGCAAGTGACATAGGAGAAGTTTCTAGAAGATTCCATTAGCAACCACCTAGCAAACTGTCTTGGAAATTTGTCCATCCTTGCCTATCGCACCCTATAGAAGGACTAATTAGTATGCATCGCACACTAACAGTGTACCACTCAGTATGCATCGCACCCTGCCAATGGAGCAGTCAATATGGTTCAATTTAGGCCATTTCTGAATGGTTTCTCAGGTGGAACTTTTGGGGAATGATGTAATCAGAGGACTAAGCTATTTTAGGGTATGAAACAACTCTTTTAGGGGTCGAAGAGTCCTAGTTTATCGACATATAAGTTTGGGGTTGATGTGCCAAAATATTTCTATAACCCTCGTTAAAATCATGAAAATCCTGAGCTTCTTTAGCTACCTTTTCATGCTCGTAAAATGTACAAGAAAATGTCGAGTTCTTCCATCTTTTCCTGCTCATTAATTAAAATTTAAAGTCGATGATTTGAGTATATTTGTATCACTTTTTGAACTCATAGAAACATACGAAAAAGTGAAATCGTGGAGTTCTATTTATGCCCTTTTCAGACCCTTTAAAAATGAAAAGACCATTGAGCACTTGATTGTTAAAACTCGTAAAAGTAAATGAATAACCATCCTTTAAGTATAAGTTTACCCCTTTTATTGACTGAACTGGACTTTTACGAAAAAGGTATACGTTGACCAATCATGTTCAATAGAGTTCTCTCATGCATTATTTTATCCTTTTTCAAGCTTGAGGGACTAAATTTACAAAAACAGAAAATGGCAAAGTTTATTTATGTTTTTCTTCTGACTCCCTAAAACTAAAAAAAACTGAGCTTTACTTTCTCTGAGCTAGTTAAAATTTTATGGTAAAAGAACTAAACGAGTTTCCTTTTCGTGTCTTTTCAAACTCATTAAACATGAAAACGACATCAATTTACCCCTTCATTGGACTCATAAAAATTAAAGAGTGTAGGACTCATTAAGCATAACGGGACCAAACCACTCCTTATTGGGGTTCATTAAAAATACTTCGAAGGACTCATCTGAAGGATGAGCTTACAAGACAAGCATATGTTATCCTCCTTAAGCTTGTGAAAAAATAAAGAGGTACTTGTTAGTAATGGTGGGGGGGAATTGGGAAAAGGTATTCATTTTACATTCATTATAAAGGTAGTATGTCATTCTTGAACATGACACTCCGTTACACTTATGCCCGGGTTGGGAAATCCATTTGCCTTACAGTTAATTGAACCCCGTTGAAAGTCTTCAGCTGGTTTTGAGTATTATCATTGAGTCAAATGTTGCCAAGTCAATTGTCGTGTCATTATGTGTTCAAGAGAATTTCAAGCTCAATTCATATTCCTTTGCAAATTTTAGCCTTCAGTCACGTTGGCCATCCCTAAGTCAATTGCAACTATTCTTCAAAACATGACATTGTGTTTCATTTCGTAGGCCCTCCTATGACAGGTCACTTCCTATCGACTTCAACTCATTATCTATGAAGATCATCTATAAACCTTCATTACCTTGAGGTCTGCATGACTTAATGGCATGTTTCTCACCTTCGACGACAAGTTCTCATCATTAGTCTTTGATCAAATGATTATATGAGTGTTTGACTTTAGATCATCTTTTCACACTCTATAGATTGTACTGAGAGTACCTTGAGATCCATTTTCATTATTGGTGGTTTCTCTTGCACTCTTTAATGATTCTCATAATTGACTGGTAATCAAGTGGATTCTACCATGTTTGACTTTGTGACATTCACTGGCATGCCTAGGTTCGTACTACGGATCGAGAGATGGAGATCAAGACCCTGGATCTAGTTTCATCAATTCAGGTTGCGAGGAGTTACATATTCATGATTATGTAGACAAATTCACAGATGATGGTTGTGCCCATACTATGTCTACTGTTGATATGGTTCTTCAGTTTTTTTTGTACTTTTTAATAATTTAGTTTTACTCTTAGTATGGGAATTCCTACCTCAGTGATGATTATATATTGCATTGTAATCCTTGAATGTTTCTTGCAAGTTTCAAACCATTGTCTATAATCCAATATTTGGCATGATAAAGCGCTTCAATCTTTAAGAATTACTTTTTAGACTTCACACTTTAGGGGGAAATCTGTTACACATCATTTTGTCACCATGACACTTGACTGTTAAAATGGATCTCTCGCCATCCATAAACATGTTCCCTTACACTCCCTTAGAAGTCAAACAATAAAAAATTCTTGAAGAAGATGTGAATTTTGGTTAAAATTGGTTTATAACTTGTTCAGTATGATCTGCGCACTTTTCCTAGTCAGTTTCTGTGCATTTTCAATTTCTCTCCTTGAAACCTATGCAAAAATACGCTTTGTCTTCCACTATAGACCATGCACATAAATCAAAGAAAAGTAAAAATAAAAAGTGAATTCCAGAAGCATTGTTGGGCGAATATATCCCAACTAAGAGCCTCTGGGTCATATCTATTCGAGCCATACCCCTCAGATCATGGAGTTAATTCCATCTCATCAAGGAACCATAATCCCCAAATTATAGGATCTCATCCTTCTCTTTTGGATATGAAACTTCTTCCTCTTGGCCTATAAATTGACTACAAGCTAGAGGGATTAAGAGGTTAAGAAAATATACACTTATGTTGTTGGATTTAGATTGGAAGAATTATCATCTAATGAGAGGGTTAGAGGCATTTGGGAGGAACCTCATGTCATCAAGTCAGAGGTTGTAAGGCTCTTCTTTATCCTTGAATTAATACAAATGAATCCTTTTTTCCATTGTATTGTCTTATTGAAATGATGAATGATTTATGTCTCTTTTGGTATTCATTAAGATAATTTCAATTTCTAATCTCCTTCATCGTTAAATTATGCTTGTTTGAATTGTTATGTTGCATATGCCTTTGATATTTCTTATGCCTATGATTGCAAGTCTCTTTGAGAATTGAGAAGTTGCATCAGGACGAAGCAGGGATCTCCATCAAGAATTTCACAAATAGTTAAGAGGCTTATTCTCCTACTCTTGTATTTACAATTCAAACGAAGTAAGCTTAGGAAAAGAGCTATTCAATTTTTTGTTTGTTTCTAGTTTCCTTTAGGATTGAGGGAGATCGCTCTTGTCAACAAGAGGTATTTATCTACCTAACAGAATCATTAGTTGCTTCACATTTATATAATTTCTTGGTATCCTTTCCCTTAAAGTAATTGTGTCTGGGGTCCCATTTTTTGCCACAATGTTTTCATTTACGCACATCCATATTATATTTTCCTCCTTATCACATATGTGGTGTGTTGTACCTTACGAGACAACCCCTGATTGTGTAGAGATCAATGCCCAAGACATTTATTCAAAATGATGAATTTATCAGTTTGTTGTTCCATTGTCAAACTCTAGAAGTATTTGTTTTACAGGTAAAAACTATAAGTTATTCTTGGAATCAAACACCCTTTCAAAGTGGCCTTTTGACGATGAATATGATTTAAGTTTCAATACAATGGATGAAACGATTTAGGGAAAGTTTTTTAAACAATAGGCTACTTGCAGCATAATCTCTTGTTTTAAACTTTAGAAAAATTATGGAAGAAATATGAAATGAAATACAGAAAAGAGGAGTGCACATTAAGTTTTTTTAACTTTAAATTATAGATATCATAATCTCGGTGAAACTGTAATTTTAAAGATCAACACGTTCATTACTCTCTTCTATGGAAGAACAACATTAAATACACAGATATGAGGAAACACATAACACATTCGACATTTGTTTGGAATCACTTTGAAAGTTTTATTAAAAATACCAAGAAGATCCAAAGATTAAATAGAAAAGTGTTTCTCTTCTGAAGTCCAAAAACCTGGAACCCTTCCTTGTTCCTCAAAATTTCCTTTTGTATGATAATTACAATGAGGGCAGTTATGAAATTGTCAATTGTCAAAACTGATAACTACTTAAATTGTTTGGTCCTTCAAAGGACTATATTAATGATATATATATATATATATATATATATATATATATCATTTTACAAAAACATTTAAAAAAAATCTTGATGAAGTAACAAGTGGCTTCTTCTCATTGAGTAATTTGAGATTTTGGTGCAGTAGAAGGTCCAACTTTTGTTATTGTTGTTGTGGGCGACATCCACTCTTTTCATTTCTTCCAAATTGTCATATCTGAGCTCTAACTTTTCACAAACCTTGTGTGAGACATTCTAAAATTGGTGATCATGTTATAAGTTGGCTTCTCAGTAAAAAGCATTCTAATCAACCATAATAGTTGAAAGTCCCTGTGTAAGTAATTTACAATTGTTGCCCCTTTCAGAACTGTTGTTTTTTCATGAGAAGTACCAATCTTACTTTTGGCTTCCACCAAAAAGGTTTCATGAGTCTCCCAATGGAGCATATTTCTGTGTTACTCCCAGCACCAAGGCAGTCCTAATCTAGTCCTCTTTTCAAAGTTGGTGTTAAACTTTAAAACTAGCTCTTTGATTTATGCCAACTTTGTCTCATTTGTTTTCCTACACAATTTTTCGAATCATTTTGTTTATATCTAACGCTAATTTTGTTATGTCTTTAGTCTATATATCTCTTAACTCTTGTGATGACTTAGAGTTAAGGAAGTTGATCATATTTTTGGAAAATTGTTCTCGTTGCTGGAGCTTTTGTTTACTGGAAGTAATTATGTTTTCCAGGTCTCTAACAATAGCTTTCTCCTCTGCTACAATTACCAAAAAAATCCAAACATTCTTCACTATATGAATAATGTCATTCCAAATAATCTACCTGGATTGAATGAGGAACACAATCCCTTTCACCTTCCCCTTCAATTCTTTGATTTCATGAAAAGCAATCTGATAATCGTTTTGATATTTTGAGGCTATTTCTTTAGCCATGGATAATTCCCTCTCTGTTATTTTTAGGATCTGCTTTATATCATCTAAATTTCTCTACATCTTCTTCATCTCATCCTCTAATATTTTGAATTTTGTCATCACTCTAGTAAGCTTCTCTACAGGATTATCATAATCAGGTTGCACTAAAATGGTACAAACATGTGAATCCAATTTTTGCTGTAAAGTAGAATTCATTTACTTGAGTGCAACAATTTCATTATTTCTTTGCAAAAGCTCATTTGAAAGAATTTCTTTTTCATTTTCCATCTCAGCTATTCCTGGCGACATGACATGCTCCACATAAGGTAATTTAGATTTTTCCTCAGGACCTAAATTTCAATCTCTACCCCTTGCAAAAGTTTTTGTATAACACTCATGTCTATAGGATTCACACCAATATTTACAATTGATTTCTTTAAATCCTTATTTTGGGTGAAAAAGGCTATGGAAATTTTTTCCAATTTTAATTGATTAACTACTTTTTCCAATAAAGCTTCAACTTTGCTAGTAGCCAAGGATGTTTTGCTTAAATCATTGTAGATCAATTCCCCAGTTTTCCTGTGCAAATTAGTCTTGTCAAGAAGTGGGATTTCTCTTGCATCTACAGTCAAATTAACAATCTTGAAACCTGATGATGATGAAATAGACAAGGCAGAAGGATGAGAGAAAGGCAGCTTCAGTTGATTTCTCTCAAGATCCATGGCAGATAATAATCTGGTGTGATACTCATAAACTAGTTATGCTTCAAGCTGAGATTCAATACTTTCTTTTACCCTCTTGTTCCTTTCTTCCATTTGACTATACAATTGCTTTATGACATGAAAAACACTCTAAAATGGGGAAGAATGTGTACAAGTAGCATCTCCTAATTACAGTTGAAAACCCATTGCAACTGGGGAGCTTCTAGCCAAATATTCGAGCTCCTTTTCAATCTCAAACAACCTTGGTCTTTTTTAACTCTAACCTGTTCACTTTCTAAATCAATTATGCCTCCATTGCCTGTTTTCAGTGGGGTGTGGAGTCTCAATCTCTATTACTCCTTGAGCTCTTACTTGACCACCATTTGCTAAGTTTTTCATATCTGGGCGAGGTTCATGTGTATAAGGAGCATACGAATTTTCGACTCTTTTGTTAGAGATAATATGGTGGGGATCATATGACCATTTTTCACCCAGTTGTAATTGAATGGCTTCAAGAATATTTTCCACTTCTTCCATGGTCTGCCTGTTGTTCACAATAAAACGCCAATTTTTTTTTGGTAATTTGAATAAGTGCCCCTTCTTTGCTAGGACAAAATGAACGTGATCCACATTTAAACTTTATCTGATAAACTCTAAAGAAAACAGCCTCATAGGAACAAATGTGAGAAGTATATAAGGGGCAACCTCTACTCCGTACAATCTAATCTCAGTATAGTCTTAAAACTTAAACTAATCACCCATTTTTACATATTTTATAAGCAGCATAAAAGAGCCTTTGGAAAAATGCAAGGTGGAGGAGAAAAATTTATAATGGAGTAAGAAATTGAGAAGAAAGAGGTAGTGAAATATACAAATCCTTCATAATTGGCTTGACTTCTTATGGTATCTATCCAATTCACCATTGACTACTTATTTTTATGAATATCCATTATATTAAGACCCAAATGCATAAATTTCTCAACATGAGTGTATAGGAAAAGATAAGTCACTAATGAAGGAAATCTAAAACAACCAGTAAGAGCAAGGTTTGACAACTAAGAATTAACTAATTTCCCCCAATAGGCAAGTATATCAAGTATAGTCTCAGGTTGTAACATTAAATTAAACATCCCCAAAATGGCTAGGTCAATGACAACAATATTTTTTGTTCCCAGAACTTTGGCAATTAATTGCAGAATTGGTCTTACTTCTTCAGCAAAAGTCTTGAGAAAAAATTGAGTAGATTCCATGGGAAATTGTTGTCCTATAGGCATTAAGAAGAAATTCAATTGGGCATAATCCTTCCCACACAAGTTTTGAAAAGTAGACAACAAAGTTTCTTCTTTAAATGAGGTATAAAGACTTGAAGGTGGAAAGTCCAGGGCTTGTTGAATTAAAAGGGAAGATACTTGAAAAATATCTTCACCTAATGCATTCATCAAAAAGCACTTCTGAGGGTAGAGAGCATAAACTAACTAGTAGATAAACTCTGGGAGAACATATGTTTAGGGAATTATTGCAACAAAAATACTAGATTTCACGGCTGTAGTATACACAAGGGACTCCTTTTGATTGACTAGAATATGTTGAGGAAGTTCCACTAGATTTAACGAGAAAATTGGGTCAAAAACATCCCTCTCAGTGTCCATGAGAGGAATGTGGGTAGAATAACTTGACAGCACAACTTTCTTTGACATTTGGAAGACTTCAACAAGTGGAGATGTTTTATAATTACCCAGTTCGCAAACGAATAGTGATGAAAATGAGATTAATCTGACTTTATGTGTACGGGATGGAAGAGGTGGCAGACGGGACATGGTGATATGATGGGGTGACGTGGGAGTGATGTAATGGTGTTGTGGAGGACTGAAGTTTCGAACACACTCGCTTGCTACAGAGCTACGGGGGCACCCACTAGAACATGGGAAACTCGCCCGGCGTGATCCCGCAACTCATATCTGTCGTCGATCTCAAGTCAACCATGAACATTGACTTCACCTACGAAACCACTCGTTGGTATAAAAGTCGAGCATGTTATGATGTCGGGTTGGGGCCATCGTGGGGGCTCGACACAGCATTTAACTCTGCTCAGTGTAGATGCCCGACACTTAACTGCATGTGTTGAACCTCAGAATTACCCTCTCCTTAACAACTTTTCTCACTTCTTTCCCTTGTTTTCCATAAAAAGACAGATCCCCATCATTGATAAATGATAGATTTTGTCTCAAGGAGGACATTAAATGATTGACATGTTATACTTTTATGTTTTTTCTATTTGAATAAGTTTTTGCAAATTAGCTACGAAACGCAGCCTATTCTGCAACTAACTGTGTGTTCCATAGCTACTTCCATGGTTTAGCAGGCTACAAGTGTCAAACAAAGAAACCGGCCACATGGGCATCTCTGGAATCATCTCGACATGGATCCTAACCTAGTCACCCAGCCCAGATCGATAAAAAAGCCAGCTCAAGACCACAGTCAAAGGTGGAGTCAAACATATGAAATCCAGGAGCAATAGGACTCTTTGTCCATGCTTTCGTGGTTAATTAATAAATCCAACTATTTCGTTGAAACATTAACTCGGATAAGCCACCTGTGCCAACAATTCTGTGCAACCACCTTGTTCAAATTCAAATCACCTGTAGCTAATCAAACATTTACGCAGTCCAGTTGTGATACATGTAGACCTCCTATAGCTAATTTTCCTCACAAGACAGTTATGAATATTTTCTTTTAAATACCAGTGGTACAGAACCGGAAAGGATTCGAAGTTTTTGATGTAATAAGTTTAGACTTATCAACTCTGTAATTTTGGACTTTTGTTCATGTTTTATAATACAAAGTTGTGTGTTGACTGATGATCATTTGAAGGAGAATTTTGAATTAAGTTAGTAGCTCAAACCAGTTAGTTGTAGAGGGACCTTGTGCTAAACGAGATTTTATTTTCATTTGTTTTGTTTGTTCAATTTTAAATTCATCATTTGATTTTAGCAATGTTTATAACATAGGTTGATTTCTTGTAGTTTGATTTCTTTTAGTTATGATCAGTAGCATAATGTTAGAATTCAATTGTGTAGTCTTGTTTCTCCAATCCATCTCATAAAGGAACCGACCCTATTTCTAAACAAAGTAAGATTGAAAGTAATGAGGATGCATTGTTGATTATTTTACTCACAGTTTTTGTTATTTATTTCCTAGTTCAAGTTGTCAATGCATTGTATTAGTGAATGTTTTTGTCACCATTTCAAGCTGATATCCATCCTAAACTAAATGGTTAAACATTCACTTTACATAAGGGTTGAAACCAATCAGTTACCTTCTACATGCTTTTATTTAGTTTTTTTTAGATCATGAAGTACATAAGTTGCTTGAATTCCATCTCAAGGAGGTTATCTTTCAAAATTGAAGGTTAAAGTAACTAGAAGTACTTCAATTAATTTCATTCCCTGTATTTATTTCAACATGACTTACAAATTTACCTTTTGGTTTTAAGAATTAGATTCATGAATTAGGATTAGATGACAAGATAGGACAGATGCTCTGTTTTTTTCCTTCTTTTAACATAGATTTTAACTAGTTTTAAGCTCTTGGGTTCACCTTTAAGAAGTTTAGATTCAGTTTCTCATAGTTCAAATTGTACATAATTAGGAATCAAAGAACAGAAACCCCCAAAACAATATAAAATACAAAACAACGAAGTAAGAAGGGTTAACTAAGCACATACAGTGCACCACACTTCATCAACTTACAAACCTCGGTTGATAATTTATGGAAAGCAATTTAGGTCACTAAGTTGACTAAACATTTTGGTGCCGCTGCTGGGGAAATGTAACTAGGTAACCTTATCTCTTACATTCAAAAAGAAATGATATGCATAGAGAAAGAGACTCTAGGGGTAGATTTATAGCCGGAGGCAGGAGTTTAATTCCCACAACACCACCTACTCCACCAAGAATAAGAAGAGATACACCTCCATCTAAAGCTCATACTCCCATCCATAGAACTCCTGAAATTCTAAGGTCAGAAATCTAATCAAAAGAATATCCTACTTCATCTACCAAGGTAGTCCTAGAGGAGAAAAATCTTGGGCCTCCAACAGCAGTAGTAGCCTTTTTCACCTCCACGGGGGAGCACATTTTAGTTGAAGAATTAGGAATACCTGGTGAGGAAGAAGTAGAACCTCTCTCCCATGTCCCATTAATAAAAGAACCCGAGGAAGAGAAAGTAACCTTGCAAGTTGAACCTTATACTGACTCTGAAGAAACTATAATGGCAGAAGAAGGAGAGGATGGAGAATTCACACTGTTTGGAGGAGGGGGTAGAGGAAGAGGTAGAGGAAATAATGGAGGAGGCAGAGGAAATAGGGAAATAGATAATTCTTTTGGATTCCCTATAGTGGATGAAGAAAAAAATGCCACAATGAAAAATATCTCACCTTCTGTCCTCCCAAATTTCCATGGGTTAAAAAATGAGGATCCTGAAACATTTCTATTTGAGTTTGAAGTCTTGTGCAGAACCTATGATTATTTAGAAGACTCTCAAAAACTTAAAGTGTTCCCTTCAACACTGAAAGGAGTTGCTTTGAAGTGGTTCATGGGGTTAGTCACTCAATCCATTAGAACATGGAATGACATGAAAAAAGTGTTTTAGGATAGGTATTCGGATTATTGCATGCCTCCAATCACACAGATGAAGTGTTCAAAATGATGCAAAGAGAGGATGAAAATTTAGAGGATTTAATTGAGAGATTCAACTATAATTTGAAAAGAGCAAATATGGACAATTTAGATGAAGATACCTTAAAAGCTCTTTTATTAAAATCCATTAGAGATGAGTGGATAGATATCCTTAACATGATGGGGAAGGGAGATATCTATCAACTCCAATTTAATGACATAGGATAATTATGTGTTCATCTCTCAAGAGGGAAATCCAAAACTGGGAAAGGTCCAAGAGATCCTTCCCTTGCTAGAGTAAATAAATCTGCAGCTGGATCCGTGATTAGGGCAGAAATTGGTAATATGCTTGATGAATTCAAAACAGATATTCTATGGAGCCTTAATGAGCAAATAGATACCCTTAAGTTGCAAAACAAGCAGAAAATTGAGGTTGATGCTTTAGCTATTTTCTGTCCAAAATGCTCTAAGAGAATGCCCTTTGGATGCAAAAATTATAGAGACTTGTATGATTTGCTCAGAAAACCATGAGACCAAGGGTTGTCCTTCAATTCTAGGTCTTAAGGCTGTTTTTCAAGAAGAAACAGTTACAAATTCAGCAAAACCTCTTTTCTTTGTCTCTAGAAGACCTTGGCAGGGGCCATAAAATCATGGATTTAACAATCAAATGTATCTTCAGCCCCCAACAAATTGGAATTCTTGGCAGCAACATTGGCCTCAACCTCAACCTCAATCTCAATCTCAACCCTGGGCTCAAGGAGTATGTTAGCACCTAAATTTGCCTTAGGCTGAAGGAATGAAAAATTCAGGGTAACTACAAACCACGCTCAGTCTGGTAGCTAGCCCTACCAGACCAGGAGAGGGCTCTCTCCGAGTCACACTCAGTGAATAAATAAACGATATGGCCTGAGATGACTTACAGTGAAATATTGATTTTAGGCTAGTAAACAAATATGGATACAAGAAACAAATTTTTATCAATGACTGGGTTTTTGAGATGTATGGGACCAACGAACAACAATGAGAAGAGAATTTAACACGAAGGCACAGATTACTTTGTGAGGCAAGACAGGCGGAAAGTCTAGCAATTTAATTTGAAATAATGCGAAATGGAAAGATTGTTTAGGAAGGTGAAAATGGCATGGACACATGAATCCTTTTCAATAGAAGAAGAACACATACGTGAAACTTTCCCACAGGCAGAGCAATAAATATGAATTCTACCTTATCTTACTTAGAAAATTTCATTGGAAATGAAGATGAAATGAACTGTGAAACATAACGAAATACATATGAAACATAAAGAGACACATTTGCTACACTCACAACCACATGAATCTCATGAAACAGAGTCGTTGCCTTTCATTAATCCTCTGTCAAAATATACAATGAAGAACTGAGTTTCTCTGCCACAGTCTCCCAGAAATTACAATCAACCAACCCTTTGAAAATCGTTTGCATACAATAAATAGAATATGCCATGAGGAAATATAACGACCAAGAGTTGGGGAGTTTCTCAAATCATTACAAAATGGAGATGGAAAGCCAACCATTAGCTACAGGTGTAGCGTTACAAAAATGACAAATGGCTTGGGTGATCGTTTGCCTTCCTTTGCCACTTGGATAGAAGCCAACCTGGAGTGAAAATACTTTAAAATTTTCCTTATGTGCCAAAAAAAAGTGAATTATAGGCGAGAAAGCCCACTTGGAGAAAGTCACGAATCGAAATTTCGCGAAACGGAGGTGAATTTGGCCTTTTTCTCTATATTCGTCGCGCCCAATTCTATATGCATCGCGCCACTTTGGAGGTTGTTCTGAGGTACCTTCACGAGTCCAAAATGTGCCCAAGTGTGCTTGTTGGAAAGCCTGGCCTATCTACTTTCCAACCCAAGTGGAATTTCTGAATTTTGTGCTCATTTTCCCCTCCAAATATTCATTCTCCCAAGACTGCTTCCTGTGTGTCAAAATAGGGGCAGAGAGGTCATTTTCTGGGTGTTTTTGACCTCCTGGAGACTCAAATCATGCTCAAATTTCTTATCCATGCACCAGTAGTCGTGATTTTGCATGCTGAATCCAAAAATGCAAACCATTTGCAATTTGGAGCTCCCAATCCTAAGCACCGTGCCACAGGGAGAAAAAACCTGTGTTGTGACCAAAAATTCGCCATGTGACCAAAATTGTCCCAAATTTCTTGAAATTTAGGTTGGAGGTTCCCTAAGAGGTACTATGCTAGGCCACAGAGGCTTCAGCTAAGATTCAAATCCGACCTTGTTCTTTTTGCTTCTTTTTCCTCTTTGTTGCTTTGCTCAATTTTGCCTTCAAACTCCTTATCCGAGCTTTTGAACTCATGTTCTGTGCCCTGTAATGATAAACCATCTGCCTCAGTATGGTTTTGTCCCTATCGGCCTTCTCTAGCAGTCTCTCAAGGTGGATGTTGATGCGCTCGAGCCAAGACTCTCGGTCATTGTTAATCGCTTGCTCCAAGGGAGTGAGCTCGATCCTCATATGTTGGGCAGCATGGCGATTCTCACGGATGTTTTGCAGCTCCATGATCTCATGCTGGTCCTCAAGATTTTTGTTCCTCTGCTCCAAATACCTTATAATCCATTTGGCCCTCGCCAAATTGAGTGACAAGTCTTGGATCTCTGTCTTCTGCTCCTGGATGGTCCTCCTGAGTTTGGCACTCTCCTCATCTACATCATCATCCTGAATGAGGATGAATTCGACCTCTTGTTCACTTGATGGCCCCTCGTCATGCATGGGCCTCTTGCCCTTGTCCTGTACCTGTGTTGTCGATGTCGGAAGCGAGGCCCCTTCCACCTCGGGTGGAGATAACACTCGCTTTGCTGCTGCAAACAAGTGCCTACTGCCTCTCTGATATGTGATGAATACTTTCATAATAGTGGTCTCATGGTGCTCATACTGATGAGAAGGACCACCTATCTCATGCTCAACCTCCGATAATACCTGTGAAGTGCTGAAGAGGTCACGGGAGATGAAGTCCTCCCAAGCAATGCCCTGCAATCCCAACTGATGATCTACAAAAATGCGGATAAGAGCAAAGTGATAAACACTGTTAAGTTGCTGCTGAGGGGTCTTGTGCTGCATGAAGGTGTTCATCCTCTCTATGTTCCTGTAAATGAAAAATGGGAGGTTCATCATCTGTACCCTGGTAAAGTTCATGAGCAACCTGATGTGATAGGCATAAAGACGAGAGAATCTCCCCTCACAGCTGAAGTATTTCATGATCAATTTCATGAGTGGAGCATATTCATCTTTCAAATATCTGAATGGAAAGACTCTTGTGAGCTTCCTCAAGAAACTGGCCTTAATGTAAACCTCATAATGTTGCCTATCTACCTTATGTTTCTTGTGCCACTGTTCTCCAACATTTGGTATGCTGGTTGCTAATGAGATAGTTTCGGGTGTCAGTGTGAAGGTGACCACGGCCAAGATAGTGACCTCCATGTAGGTGAAGCACAAAAAAACGGGCCAAATCATGATGAACTCTAACATTAGCCACCCTTTGACAAAATTCAAAACATGATAGACACTGGAAGCATGACATAGCAAGAGGGTAGGCCTGCAATTCATTGAGTGTGGTTGGCTCATCCCTAACATGTTTGCCACTCTTGTGATGTCTCCTGGGAGCCTGTTCTTCTTAGGATGAATCACTTTGTGTTTCCATCTCATACTCTGATGAATGCTCAGATGCCATGACTTCTGTGTGTACTGTACTTGGGCTGCCCTTTGATGGTGGTATGAAACTAGGTGTTGTTGTGATATCTGCCACTAAGGGGAACAATGAAAAAAGGGAGTATTAGGAGGGGAATAATATGATGGGAATAAGGGTTATGGGGGAAATTTTGTTCAGGGATGTGTAGGAGGGTTTGGGGATGTTATAAGGTAGGGCTTTGGGGTTTATATTTACCAAAGAGTGGAGGGATAGGGAATAAGGGTTTGGTAATATTTTAGGGTAGGAAAAATAGGAAAAAATGGGATAGGGGGGATAGGGAAAAATGGTAAGAAGGGGAAAAATGAGAGGGAGGAAGAACCTTGGCTTCCACACAACAAGTTTGCAACCCTAGCAACAATGGCTTTGATGTTTTTTAGTGGTTGGTTTTATGAGTTTTAGTTGCAACCATAAATAGCCATGAACCACCATAACCTTCACAAAAATTTGATGAGCAAGCCAAGAGACAGACCCTACCTAGTAATTAGAAGGAATTCCAAAAAATTTGATGCAATTGGGAACAATTTCGGGCCTCTGTGGGTGTGCGCCGCGCTCTTTATATGCGCCGCACCCTTGTATTTTTAACACTACTGGGTCGCGCTCTGTGCGCCGCACTCCTGAAAATGACTCCAACTTCACTCCAAATGCGTGCTTTTCTCTCTTAATGCTTTGCTATGTTTCTCTATGATCTTGATTTGCACAATGACTTTGATTTTTGTGGAAACTTGTATATAAAGGCATTTGGAGTCATGGGTTTAATTTTTTCTTCTCCAAAACCAACTTTGCTAATGTTTCATTTTGGCTCTTTTCACTGACTTAATGCAACACTGAATTTCACTTTTTCCTTTGAATTTTTAGCTAGAATGATGAAATTTTCGGCACTTTTTGCAGGGGTTGCATGACAGGGCATTTGGCCACAGAAACCATGACTGCACCTGAAGAAATCGACTGGCGATTTTTTTGAAAATTATCACGAATGACACACTGTTTAACTTTTCTTCAAAACAGAGTTTTGAAGAACAGTCACAATCTGTCAACATGACGATGAAGATCTTTGAATCATAACTATGTAAGGGCCTCCCTTAGGCCTGCATGGATTTATTGGACATATTTGAAGACCAAATTGACTAATCCCTAGACCTAATGACCGAAAACGACTCTCGTCCATTAAAATATCGAACATTAACTGTCATGGACTTTAGTGAACATTGACAAAAGACCTAAGCCAGTAGGTGCCAGACATGAGGGGAAATGACTAGCATGACCTTTTCCGTCAGATTATGGCATGCCCCTAGCGGAATGCAGCTGAGTGAATGGAGCGGGACTCCTAAAAATGAAATGAAGAAAGAGCTTTGATCTCTGATGGAGGACTGACCAAACCAACTCTAACAGAGTACAAAATCCTTATGGGATATTTTCTCAATATTATCAATATCCTCCATCATATCAGAATTATCCTCCCCCACACATTCCACAAAAAAATCAGCAACCACAACTTCAAAATCAGAACCCTCAACTTTCATTACCATTTCCACAACAAATTCCATAACAAAACCAAAATCCTCAACTCTTACTACCATTTCAGCAGAAACCAAACTAGTTACCTGCCCAACCATTACCAAACCCCAACAATAAAAATCCTCAGAATACTTACATGGTGGAAGGAAAACAATTTCCAACTTATATGATCACTCCTCTAGATCTCAATGATGTTCAACTAAGATCCAGTAGGATATTAGAGAAGGAAAGGCCTTCTATAGTTATTTAGGAACAAGACAATTCTGAGGAAGATTCTCTACAACCCAATAAAGAACATCTCTCCAAAATCAAAATATTGAAAATGAAAAACATAAAGAACCTGTGAACTCAACTCCTATCAGTGAGCAACCAGTATCTAATTTTGCACCTCCTTTTGCTGAAAGATTACAAGTTGATAGAGGAGTAGAAAAGTAGATCATGTTGCCTAATTATGATTTTCTAGATGAATTAAAAAATGTCTGTATGAAAATCCATTTGTTACAAGCCATTAAGGAGATTCCAATCCTAGCTAAAAAAATAAAGGAGTTGAGCATAAAGAAACCAGGAAGAAAAGCAAAGGAAACAAAAAGAATTCACCTGGTAGGAAACGTAGTAGATATAATGATGGGAAAAATTGCCATACAGAAATATGTAGATCCAAGAAGCCCAATTGTGAAAACACATATCAATGGAGTTGAAATTCCAAATACATTGATTGATTTAGGATTAGAAATAAGCATCATGATCAAATAAACCATGGAACAGCTCAAGCTTCCTAATCTTCTTTACACACCTACATTACTGCAATTAGCAGACAGATCTGTAATCAAACCAGATGGAGTGCTAGAAGATATTTCAGTATCCTTAGATTCTTGGGAATATCCTGTTGATTTTATGATCTTAACCCCCAAGAACAATCTAGGAGGACATCCAATCATATTAGGAAGACCTTAGCTGGCCACAGCTGATGCTTTCATTAGCTGTAGATCTGGTGATATGTATATTTATCGATGGGAATTCAAAAAATAAATTCACTCTATATCCTCTAGCAAGAACAATCACAGAAATAGATGACAAAGAATGGATTGATGATGAAAATGACATTCAGCCTCTCTTTACTATTTTAGATATTAGTGAAGATAGTCAAATCTTAAATACAATGGAAAATTTTGAATCATCTCCAGAATATGAACATGATCAATTTCAAGAAAAATCCAATATTGAGTATTTGTCATCTAGTTAGATGTCTCTTTATTCTATGGAAGAATTTGGTAGCTCTACAATTTAAATCATTCCAAGGAGAACATTGAATATAAACAATAACTTGGAGAAATTACAACGGGAAAAGCTAATCAAGACATTACAACAACATTCTGCTGCATATGCATGGGAATATACTGACATGAAAGGAATTAGTCCTAAGACTTGTATACATCGCATCTACATTGAGGAAAATTGTAGACCTATCAGACAACCTCAGAGAAGGATGAATCCAAATCTTAGGGAAATTGTGAAAGAAGAGCTGCAAAAACTGTTGAATGTAAACTTCATTTACCCAATTTCAGACATCCAATGGGTTCCCCTTTAGTGATTATGCCTAAAAAGAATGGTAAATGGAGGGTGTGCATTGATTACCGAGAATTGAATAAAGCTACCCTTAAAGATCATTTTCCTTTGCCCTTTATAGATCAAGTGTTAGATACATTAGCAGGTAAGAAGTATTTCTCATTCTTGGATGGTTTTAGTGGTTATAATCAGATGCAGGTGGCACCCGAAGATCAAGATAAAACCACATTTACTTGTCCATGGGGAACATATGCCTACCGAGTACTTCCTTTTGAGTTATGTAATGCACCTGCAACATTCCAAAGAGCAGTACTAGGAATTTTTTCTGATCTAATACATGATCATGTAGAGGTATATATGGATGAATTTACAGTCTATGGGAAATACATTTGAAGAAGCTTTGGAAAATTTGGAAAATTTTCTTAAAATATGTAAGGAAGCAAACCTTTCACTAAGCCATGAAAAATGTTTTATGATGTTTACAGAAGGTATTATTTTAGGGCATCACATTTCAGGAGATGGGATTAAAGCTGATAAATCTAAAGTTGAAGTCATCTCTAAATTATCAATTCCAAATTGACGAAAGGATGTTTGAAGTTTTCTAGGATTTACAGGATACTATAAACGATTTATAGAAAATTTCACTAAAATAGCATCCCCACTCTTCAAATTACTCACCAAGGATTTTGAATTCAATTGGAATCCTGATTGTCAGTTAGCATTTGAGACTTTAAAAACAAAAATTTCTGAAGCACCCATCTTGAGAGGTCCAAATTGGAAACTATCTTTTCACATTTCAACAGATGCTTCAGATACAACTCTAGGAGTTGTATTAAGACAAAAAGATTTGATTCCCTACGCCATCTACTATACAAGTAAGAATTTGACTCCCACTGAGTTGAATTATAGGGTAACTGAAAATGAATTTTTAGTTGTTGTTCATGCAATCAACAAGTTCAGACATTATATAACAGGTTATAAAACCTTTGTTCATACAGATCACTCTGCAATTAGATACTTAATGAATAAACCTATTACTATTGGCAGAGTTACAAGATGGCTTTTACTCTTGCAAGAATTCAATATTACTGTGCTAGATAGACCTGGAAAACAAAACATAGTTTCTGATTTCTTGCCCAAAATTCAAACTATCAAAGATGACACTCCAGTTGAAGATAAGTTTCCTGATGAATATCTTTTTGCAGTGACTACTCAAACTCCTTGGGTTGCAAATATTGCTAATTACTTAGTCACAGGGAAATTGCCTTCACATTTGTTTCCTAGAGAGAAAAGAAAAATCATTCAGATAAGTGCAAGATACTCATGGATCACTAATGAATTGTATAAAACAGGCCCAGATCTTATGATTAGAAGATGTGTTAGGGAAGATGAAATGCCTGAGATTCTTAAAGCATGTCATGATGAGTCATGTGGTGGACACTTTTCTGACAAGAGGACAACCTATAAAATCCTTTCTTTAGGATATTATTGGCCATCCATCTTTAAATATGCCAAAGAATATGTTAGGAGGTGTGATAGCTTCCAAAGGGTAGGGAAACCTGCTCCTTCAAAGGAAATGCCACTACAAATTCAGGTACTCACTGAACCTTTTGAAAAATGGACCTTGGATTTTGTTGGACCAATTAATCCTCCATCTAAGCAAAAGAAGTATATATCGGTATGCACTGATTATGTCACTAAATGGGTAGAGGCCAAAGCATTACCTTTTGCTAATGAAAAATTTGTAGTTAATTTTCTTTTTGAGGACATGTTCACTCGTTTTGGTGTTCCAAGAGAAATTGTGATAGATCAGGGATCTCAATTTACATCGAAAATGGTGAAGGGTTTTGTGGAAGATTACAAGATCAAACATAGGAAATCTACACCCTATCATCCACAAGCAAATGGTCAAGTTGAATCTACAAATAAGGTGATTGAAGGAATTCTCACTAAGACTGTGCATCTACATAGAAGAGATTGGGAAGAAAGGCTTCCTGAAGTCTTATGGGCCTATAGAACTACACGTAGGAACACAATAGGACATACACCCTATGTACTTGTTTATGGGAAACAAGCCTTGTTCCCTATAGAGTTTCAAATCAAAACCTTCAAGATGGCAATCCAATTGGGACTAGACTTATCACAAGCACATAAACATAGATTGGAGAAACTCAATGAAATTGATGAAATCATACAAGATGTAGTTCAAAGAACCAGTATAGTTCAACAGCAGAGGGCTAAACGACATGATAAATATATTAAGGAGAAGAAGTTTAAAGCAGGAGATTGGGCACTGTTGTTCCATTCAAAGTTCAAAGATTTTCAAGGGAAGTTTCAAACTCATTGACTCAGGCCATATGAGATTGAAGAGGTCTTTAATAACAGAGCAGTAAAGATAAGGACGATAGCTCTTCTTGTGAATGGTCATTGGTTGAAGATATATCAAAAACCAATTTCAAGAGAGTTCATTAAGATTTTCCAAAATAACTCTGAAATGAAGTTAGTGAAGAAGAATTCTTCTTCTCCACTAACTTAGTCTTTATTTTTCCTAAAAGAAATGATCAATAAAAGAAAAGAAAATATCTCTCTCTCTCTCCTATATTTTCCATTTCCTTTCTATAATTAGCGACAAAAATCTACATTCATTTGCAGTTTAGAGTATGCAAATTTATCCTCTCATTCCATCCCATTCTGTTTTCATTTTTTTTACAGTTCCACTTCATCTCACTGTCATATTTCATTTACATTTTATCTTTTTACAGTTTTACCCCATTTCACCCTATTTTTCATTTTATCTTACATCTTATTCCATCTCACTGTCATAACTCATTTCCATTTTATTTTTACACTCATATTCCATAGCCATATTTCACTTTTCCTTCTTTTCACATTCCGCAGTTGATTCCATTCCACAGCTAATCTGATTCTGTAGCTATAACTTACTTATCAGTTCTGGCACAATTGTACAACTCACAAATAAATCATGAATGCAGGGAAATTGAAGAATCAAGTTTTGGAGATCAACCATGCTCAAAGTACCTACGGATCAACACCAAAAGAATTATCAAGTAAAAGGTTAAGTTCTAAAGGTAAAATGCAAAATTTATTTCAAATAGCAATTTACAAACATAAGTCATGTATAATATGAATGATCGTATGTCTCCTTAACAAGTCATCATTTGATTTGACTGCCACTTCATGATACCACATCTTCCACATTTGGTACCAAATGGTCTATAATAATTTCAATATACCACACCTCCCCTACGTTCTCCATACTCTGTACTTAAACAGTCTCTAACAACTCCATATGTTAAACGGTCAAAACGACGATGTGACCAACGTATTCACGTCTCTCCAAACCCTCATCGTCTACTTATTCCATGCAAACCCATCGTTCTTTTTCACCATACCCTCAGTTAGTCGATTTCATAGACCAGGAGAGTAATTTTGAAGGTTAGAAAATTCTACGAAACAGAGGCCATGGGACTCATTGTTAGGATAGAGCCCGTAGGGTCAAAATATATGGAAGGATACCAACAACTCAAGGAGATGCTGCAGAAGGCTGGATGGCTCAATTTCATTAAAACATTTGATTGCTATCACAAAGATGTCACAAAATATTTTGCTAGATCATTCGATGGTACAGAAGTAGAAATTGGGGACATTAAGTTTGCAGTAACAAAATCTTACATGGCAGAGGCTACAAAACTGCCAAGACTTGGTGAGAGATGGCTCAAAAATAAAGAATTTCACAGTGAATCATGGAAGGTAATCCTTAGGAACCCGAGTATGTATATCACTGTGTTTAGCAAAGGAATTCCTATTTCAGCACTTAAAAATAAATGGAGAAGCATGCTTTTGATATCACAAAATTTTATTACTTATGAGGGAAGACTCGGATGCATGTATGGAAACGTCAACCTCCCTTTATTCCTTCTAAACAATTTGAGGAGGATGGCTTCAAATGTACAGAAGAAAATAGAATTCATAGACACAACTATCTACCATCATGGGTTGGTAAAAATATTGGTTGAGTTTCATTTGAAAATAATAGGAGATACTTGGGAAAACTTCTTGATAAGAAACTATTTCCAAGAGGCACCAAAATCACCTGAAGAGGGTAATTTCAAAAGAAGTAAGAGGAAAAAGACTAGTACGACCATTCAAAGAAAACTTGATTCCTCCACACAGAAAAATGATGAAGAGCCAGTCTCTGAGACAGAGATTAGGGAGCAAATCAAACAAAAAGGGAAGATAAAAAAGAAAGCTGGTGGAATTATTGGAAACAAACCTAAATCTTCATTACAACAAGATGATAAACAATTAATCTCTAAAAATTTGACAGAGATTAGGAAGCAAATCAAGAGAAAGGAAAAGATAGGAAAGGAGAAAAAGGGTAAAAAGGAGGAGAACATAAGCCCCCTACAGCTTAGAAGGAGCTCTAAACTCCGAGGTATGGTAAAGAAAGGATCATCAAAGGGAAAAGAGTTCATAAATCTAGAAGAATAAACCCTAGTACCATCTCCTGATAATGTTTCATTTACACACAGTCCTCAAAACTCTCCTAAACAATATTTCGAAGGCAGCCCCAACAGAGGATCTCCACGCATAGACCCAATGCAGCAACAAATTTATGATTGCATAGAGTCACTGGAGAAGAAAAGTGCCTCAATGGATCCAGAATCCTCAGCCAATCCAGAACAACCTGTCAATCCACAAGAACCTCTAACTGACTCTCTCAAATAGGAAATCTATGAGTTAAAGATATTGAACTGGCATATCAAGAAAGAAAATGAAACCCTGAAGGAACAAAGAAAATTGGATAAAGCCATTCGTGATAATACAATACTGCACCTAGGGCTATGGTACAAGAAGAATAGGAAGTTGAAGAGGAAGAATAGAAACTTGAACAAAACAGTCATCAACCTAAAATATAGACTTCTCATGAAGAAACCCAAGATGGCAGTCACTTCAAAGAGGAGCAAGAGAAGAAACTTAGATGTACTAGCAGAGGTGTTTGAGCAAATGCAATACGAAAGAAGAGTTCACATTTTTGGAAAAATTGCATGGGGACATGCAATGATTTTGTAATGGGGGTATGTTGAACCTCAGAATTACCCTCTCCTTAACAACTTTTCTCACTTCTTTCCCTTGTTTTCCATAAAAAGAAAGATCCCCATCACTAATAAATGATAGATTTTGTCTCAAGGAGGACATTAAATGATTAACATGTTATACTTTTATGTTTTTTCTATTTGAATAAGGTTTTGCAAATTAGCTACAGAACGAAGCCTATTTTGCAACTAGTTGTGCGTTTCGTAGCTACTTCCACGGTTTAGAAGGTTATAAGGTTATAAGGTCTGGAATCGTCTCGACATGGATCCTATCCTAGTCACCCAACCCAGATCGATAAAAAATCCAGATCAAGACCATAGTCAAAGGTGGAGTCAAACTTATGAAACCCGAAAGCAATAGGACTCTTTGTCCACCCTTTCATGGTTAATTAATAAATCCAACAGTTCTGTTGAAGCTTTAACTCAGATCAGCCACCTATTTCAACGATTATGTGCAACCAACTTGTTCGAATTCAAGTCACTTGTAGCTGATCAAACATTTACACAGTCTAGTTGTGATACGTGTAGACCACCTGTAGATAATTTTCCTCAAAAGACAGTTATGAATATTTTATTTTAAATACCAGTGGTACAGAACCGAAAAGGGTTCGAAGTTTTTGATGTAATAAGTTTAGACTTATCAACTCTGTAATTTTGGACTTTTGTTCCTGTTTTATAATACAAAGTTGTGTGTTGACTGATGATCATTTCAAGGAGCATTTTGAATTAAGTTAGCAGCTCAACCCAGTCAGTTGCAGAGGGCCCCTGCACTGAAGGAGGTTTTCTTTTCATTTGTTTTGTTTGTTCAGTTTTAATTTCATCATTTGCTTTTAGCAGTGTTTATAATTTAGGTTGATTTCTTGTAGTTTGATTTTTTTTAGTTGTAATCAGTAGCATAATGTTAGAATTCAATTGTGTAGTCTAGTTTCTCCAATCCATTTCATAAAGGAAACGACTATGTTTCTAAACAAGAGTAAGACTAAAAGTAATGAGGATGCATTGTTTATTAGTTTACTCACTATTTTTGTTATTTATTTCCTAGTTCAGGTTGTCAATGCATTGTATTAGTGAATGTTTTTGGTCACCATTTCAAGATGATACCCATCCTAAACTAAATGGTTAAACATTCACTTTACATAAGGGTTGAAACTAATCAGTTACCTTCTGCATGCTTTTATTTAGTTTTTTTTAAGATCATGAAGTATAGAAGTTGCTTGAATTCCATTTCAAGGAGGTTATCTTTCAAAATTGAAGGTTAGAGTAACTAGAAGTACTTTAGTTAATTTCATTCCCTGTATTTATTTCAACATGACTTACAACTTTAACTTAGATTTTGACTAGTTTTAAGCTCTTGGGTTCACCTTCAGGAAGTTTAGATTCAGTTTCTCATAGTTCAAATTGTACATCACTAGGAATCAAAGAACAGAAACCCCCAAAACAATATAAAATACAAAACAACGAAGTAAGAATGGTTAACTAAGCACATACAGTGCACTACACTTCATCAGCTTACAAACCTCAGTTGATAATTTATGCAAAGCAATTTAGGACACTAAATTGACTAAACAACATGCACGTTATATATATTTTTAAAATAAAATAACTTCGACCAGGTCTCGCCACTTCATCATTCTCAACAAAAATATCAATCCGCCTTGATAAAATCCAGCCCTTTTGTTTGTTTTGATTTTTTTTTTTTTTTTTAAATAGATATTTTTTCTTTTTCTACAATTTAAAGACAGTGAAAAACGAGCTACAACATGGTGGAACATACTTTGTATTCTCCATGTCAAAAGTTTGGGAAACCTTCGTCTTGAATATACTCTTTCAACTTTTGGCAATTGTATTCTTTCAAATTTCTTTTCGACATATTTTGCTTTCTACTTTCTTCTTCTAAACATGTAATGTCATGGAGTTTAAGTTCTTCCTTAATATGGTTTAAGTCCAGTGAGGTATGATTGAATAAGTCATTTTTCTAATTATCTAGGTACTTGTGTAGCTAGAGTTTTCCATTATCTAGTATATTCATTGACATTTTTTTGTTGTAGCCTAGTGAGTTGTATGAAGAACTCTTCTTCTTTGACACCCCGGAACCATTTAAAGGAAGCATCTTTGAATTTGCTCCAACTAATAGCATGTGCTAGTTTTTTGCACCACATATACCAATCATACACATCGCCTTCCAAATGCATGGATGCATGCTCGATTTTTTTCATCGTCATTGAAAATATTACATATCTCAAAATATTCTTCTTATTTATTGAATCAAGCTACACTATGTTTCTCATTACCATGAAATTTTGACAACTCAAGTTTCAGTCTTCATTGGTATGTGACAATTGACAGATTGAATGAGGGAATTTGGTTTGAAATCAACATATTTTAAAGATTCAGTATATTGTTTTGAGAACCATGTATGTTAGATGAGTGTGGAGATTCTGGATTTTGATGTGAATCTGATGGCTCTCATGAACTAGAAGAATCTTGTTCAGGAATGGTTGTATTATTCTTTGAAACAATAAAGTTTGGTATACCCATCAATTGGGTGTGATTATTATCAGCCCAATTTTTCAAGTTTTCTTGGAATTCAAAGGGAATTATAATTTTTCTGGAGTTGATTCTCTTTACTCTCTATTTTATTCTGGAGTGTCATAAATTTTGGATCACTTTGGTTGAGCATGTTCTTAAACTCTTTCATTTTTTTACTAAATTCACGCATCGTCATTGTCTGTGTGAATCCTGGATGCTCCAACTTAATTCAGCTATTTAACTTTAATTTTAATTTATTTTTAAGAAATGAATAGTTTGTATGATCAATATGGTAAATGGGCCAGTACCATTACATAATGGATTGTTCATCATCTGCAATAATCCATTTTTTTTCAAAAAACAATCTATTTATGCCTTGTTTTTTTACCCCTAAAAACATTTATTTTATAAATTCTCCAAAAAAATCCACTAAACACTGCATTACAAAAAAATAAAACAAAAAGGAGTTCCCTAACCAAGATTCTCCATCCCTGTTGGGATGTTATTATCCAGTGCGTTTCCATCTTCTTTCGGCATCTACATTAGCAATTCTGCAACTGGTTGTTCCATAAGCTCCCCTGGCTGAGCTTCTTCATGCACACCGGGAGGAGGATGATCTTGCAAACCAAAAACTTGTTTTAGAACACCCACATAGTTGTTTCCATTGTCACTTCAATTCCATCAACCTTTGAACCCAAGTTCTCCACTTTTGTCTATAGTTTCTCCACTGAAAATTGAAGTTACTCCATTTCCTCACGCATTTCCTCCTGCTGTCGAATAATCAAAGTGAAGTGGGAGCAAGTTTCCAACACTACCTTCTCACCAATTTTATCATTTTTCATAAATCCATCCTCTAGCGTAACCATATTCTAGTCCTTTCCTAGATTTTTGTTGCCTTCACGACTTGGGGAGGCCATGGAATCAGACAAGAGAAAACTAACCTTGATCCTGAGAAGCTTCAACCTTAGAAAATACCATTTATAGTAAGGAATCTCTCCACATCCCATTCCAGCAACCATTGAATTGCATTGAATGTCTCTAATCTTGACTTGCATTCTCAATTCACCAATATTTTATAGCAAATCCTTCACCCAATTCCTAAGCTTACTGCTTTTACTCAGTTGTGACAGAATTGGAGTACTAGACTGAAGGGTCTTATGGATCAAAGTGAGATCACATGCATTATTACACCACCTTTCCTTGAGAATGGAAATCCTCCTCTCCATAATCCATTGGGAGGAGAACTTAACCTGAGTTTCCTTTCTCTAGAGCCAACATTCCAGTGTAATCATTATCACAACATTAATAATGATAATTAATGGCATGGAAGGCCTTAAGGCCCGATTATTCAATTTTAACATTTGGATTATTAAAACCTTCATCTTATACAAGCCAAGTTTCATGGAATATGCTGATAGAGTGGGTCGCCTCAATCCTACATAAGAACACCTTGTTGAAGGTGAGCACCTTTGGTAACCTGCTTGTCAGCATTCTGATTATTCCCACTCTTAATATGGTAAAAATATATCAAATCAAAATTTTTAATTTGCCTCCATATTCTTATATCCAGAGGTGACTCATCTTTCTCAAGGGGGTCTTTGACTCTATGGAACTTTTGGATGGTTATCATTGAATCTCCCAATACAACTATTTGACAAATTCCTTTTGTTAAACTTATCTTCAATCCTGGCCAAAGAGCTACGACTTTTTCTCGGTTATTAAAGGTCCTCCCCAAACCCCATGTGAATTTAGCCTTGATTTCTTCATTGAGGTGAAATATTACCCCTCCCACTCCTACCTCCCCCATATTTCCTTTCGCAGCTCCATCGAATAAAAATTGATGCTTTCTTGGAGAGCAACACCATTTCCTAAACTGATCTCCCTCCATTTTAATTATGAACGGAGTCGAACTTTGTGACTTGAAGTTGTCAACATGATAAGGGGGATTATAAATTGAATCCAATCTTTTTCTTTGGAGGAAATATCTTCCATATCAGAAGGATTGAATCCTATGGAGGATATTACTTCAAAAACTTTATATATATAATTAACTTTATATAATTATAAACGAAGGAGTCAAACTTTGCAACTTGAAGTTGTCAAGATGATAAGGGGGTTATAATTTGAACCAATTCTTTTCCCTTGGAGGAAATATCTTCCATATCAGCAGGATTGAATCCTATGGAGGATATTACTTTCAAAAACTTATATATATATATATATATTATATATTATATATATTATATATATATATATTATATATAAATTATAATTATTAATTATGTATTTATTAACTTAATTATATAAATATAGGATACATATATCAACATTTATAACTATAATATGAATGAATTATGAATCGTATGTGACCACGAATACCACCAAAATAGGAGACCAAGTTGTGGTGTGGGAGACAATGAAAGGAGGTGGTGGTTTTGTGATATTGGTTTTGCAATGACTCGGGACACAAAGAGTGGATGATGAGAGGTCAGATGTGTGGCGAGGACGATCAGGAAACAAGACAATTGGGACAATGATAATGACTAGGGCAGACACACAGGGAGTGACACGACGAAAATGGTGGTAGTTTTGTTGTGGCAGTGGGATAGTTAGTGGAAGAGGTGGTACTGAGTACGTAGGGTCTACGGAAAGGAAAAGTGGCAGAATATAGTGGAACTAAATGATAGTGGATAGGAGGGGTTATGACAGTGGTGCAGGGTAGTAGTGGGGATAATCGAATAGGCTCAGGGGATGTCGAATGCGACTCTGATACCAAATGGAGCAGCATTTTATAAAATTAAGATATTTATTTTTTATACTAGAATGAATAAGAATGATTATTTTTACAATGGGGCCCCTAAATTAAATACAACGTCAAGTGTTAATTTTTCCATTGTTCTATGTTATATCAATTACTTTAGCCAAATTCAATTCTTCCATAAGCAATATTTTTAGTAACAGTTAATTCTTCCAATAATCAAGAGTAATAAAAGATAGAATAGTAAATGTAGTGACTATAAGAGACAATCAAGAGCATCAACAAGTGACACCAATTTAGTCAAAGACCAGGGAAAAACCACACAAGGGGCAAAACTATTTGAAAAAGTTGTCTTCTATTAGATTGTCTTCAAATGTTCAGCAAAGAGGAAAATGAGTCAAATCCGTAAACAAGAGTCAAAGTAAAGGCTTTTATTTATACAAAAAATCAACCAACCAAGAACCAATATGTCAATGATGAAAAATTTAAATCTTGTAAACTTTCAAAATCTGCAATTTGTCCAAGTCAACATGAGTCAAAGTGTTCCCTAACCAATCCACAAAGTTAGTGGCTAATTCATCCAAACAGATCAGCCAAATCAACAATAAATGTGGCCTCAAGTGTTGGCCAAAGTCAACCCAAAATAGTTCAAGAAAACCCAGTCAAACTCGATCAAATATGAAAAATTCTACAATCAAACCTTGTGGTCAAACATACGGTCAACCCTGCAGTCAACATAAATCAAACATCCAAAATCCACCTTGGTTTTTGTTCTAGTAAACTCGGCCTTAAGAAATCATAATTTTCCCAGTCAAATTAAGTCAAATGATGAAGTCAAAGTCGGTTAAACTGATGTCAAAGCCTCCAACAAAAAGTCAACGCAAAAAATGCCTCCTAGAACCCTCGTACGTGTGGAAAAGAAGTTGCCTTAGACCTATACAAACCAATCAAACTTGAGAGAGAAGAAGATATGTTGTGATGTCATGTCCAAATGAGTTTGAGGTCACTTGTATTTATATGCGTTGGAGAAGGGGTCATTTAGCTTCTAGGCTTACTTGATCAAATGTGTCATGATGGGCTTGACTTCAAAAATACACTTTTCCTTATCCAAATTTAGTGCTTCAAAGGTCAATTTTGGTCCTCTCGGAAAGAGGAATCTAGTCCAGTCATTGGAATTTCCCACTGAGCTACCAGATTAACACTCCCTCTCAGCTACGGAGAAATTCCAAATGTATCATGTGATCATCACAAATATCTCATCATCAAATCATGTCTCATCTCGTATCATCTCAACTCAACTCTATCTATTGAATCGTTCTCGAATCTAAAGAAGAAGAATCATAGAGGAACTACAACTACCACTATTTATCGAGAAATAGGCAAGATGCAACTTATCAAGAAAGGATCATAACTATCTCATTGTGCTTTCAATGAGCGAGATAATACTTGCTATAAGAGGTAACGATCACATCCATCCAATTACCTATCGATCTTACCAACAATGACCCTCAAGATTCATGTGGTAGAAAAATTTCATCATAATTTGAGTTTGGGTGAGATACCTGAATTACCAAAGGTAAGGATAACATGCCCCAAGCCATCTCAACCCATTGGCCAAACGGGTAGGGAAAATCCCAACAAGCCTAATTTGTGGGTATGATGCCAACTAGAATATACTCTGCTATACCAAGATAGATGGAGATACCTGACTTGTCATAAAGGACAAGGATCATGCACACCATGTGGGTGATAATAGAGGAGATACTAGACCTACTATAAGAGTAAGGATCATGCACACTTATTGTTCAAAAATCCCTAAACCCCAGGAGCCCTCAATGCTCCATTCCCACCTTGGGAGCTCTTCCAAAAGGGAAGAGCTATGCTTCCTTTTTCTTGATCAATGAGGCGCCTTATCTGAAGGGGTCACATCCATCAGTCCAAGCTGCTCTATAAACACAAAGAACTTACCTTTCGACAAATCCTTGGTGAGAATATTTTGTATCTGCCCATCTGTCGATATGTGATGGAGTCTCACGGATCCTCTCTACACCATACCTAGAATGTAATGATGCATGATCTCTATATGCTTGGAATTGTCATGAAATATGAGATTCTCTTCCATTTGTATCCCACTTTTGTTGTTGCAATATATCATTATATTTTCCATGACCTACTCAAACATATCTTGAAACAACTTCCTCAATCAAACTACCTCACAGCTAGCCATGCTAGTGGACATATACTCAGCCTCAATGGTACTCAAATCTATGGAATTTTGTTTCCTATTCATGCAAGATATCATGGTAGATCGAAGGCTAAAACAACATCTTGAAGTGCTCTTCCTATCAACAATGTTCCCTACCTAGTCAACATTGGTGTATCAATGAAGTCTCCCATTTCTGGAAATATATCTCAAATCAAGGATAATCGTCCCATGAAAATATCTCAAAATATGTTTGGAAGTAACCTAATGTGCATGGAGGGGCTCATTCATGAATTGACTCAAATGTTTCACGACAAAGCATATTTCTATACAAGTGTTCACCAAGAACATCTAAGGCCTAATTAATTATCTATACTCGGATGGATTCGCCAAATCGGGTCCCATAGCTTCCCCACATAACTTCTTGAAATTCATTTCCATCGGTGTGGTCAAGGACTTGCATTCCATCATTCCAAATCTCTCCAAAAACTTCACGACATATTTTTCCTATGGAAGGAAAATATCATTGGCCCTTTTCCACACCTCAAGGCCTAGAAAGTAGTGCATGAGTCCAAGGTCCTTCATCTTGAATTTAGAGGCTAACTCCCTCTTACACTTGATCATTAGAGGCTCACTTCTTGTCAAGAATAGATCATTAACATATAAAACCAAAATCAAAGGCATACCTTGGACCACCTTGAAGTATATTTTGGGATCGATACTGCTTCTTGTGAATCCAAGCTTCACCAGGTGACTATGAATGTGAGCATACCATGATCTTGTGGCTTGCTTCAAGCCATATAATGCCTTCTTCAGCCTACAAACATGTGTCTTTCAGTCCTTCACTTCAAATCCCTGTGGCTACTCAACGTAGAATTCTTCTTGTAACATTCCATGAAGAAATATCTTCTTCACATCCATCTGGTGAAGGGTCCATCCTTGACTTGTAACAAGGGAAACTATTGAATGAATGGTGCTATATCAGGCCACGGGAGCAAATATATCATCATAATATTGTCCCTCTTTATGGGAGAATCCTTTTTCCATGAACCTCACCTTATATTTCTCAATGCTTCCATTAGATCCATGCTTGATCTTGAAGAGCCATTTTGAAGTCACCATTGATTTCCCCTTTGGTCTCGAAACGACATACCATACACCATTTTTCATAATTGATTCATATTTTTGGCCATAAAATTCTTCCATACTGGTTCTTTCACGGCTTGTTCAAAGGTAGGAGTCTTAGCTTGAATAATATTACTCATTGCTACTACATATCCCTAGTACCTACACAACTTATTGCTTTCTCTAAAGGTCGAACGGGAAACATGTCTTTCAGCATCTTGTAACATGTTATGAAGCCAAAGTGGCCTCTTCCTAGTAGGGGTATTACATGGAGGAGGATCCAAGGGGTCCATGGGCTCAATGGGATCATCAACAATGCCTCTCTATGATTCAGGTATGATAGGGCTTTATAGAATATCCATGTGTTGTAGTTGCTACAACCACCCTCTAAACTTTTTCCCATGCTTTGATTTTGGAGCCTCCCTTCTATCCACAAGAGCTTATCTTTCATTATCATCAAATATTCATATTGTGATCAAGACTTTTCTTTTCATGCTTTGCTTGTGATGTATTTATCTTGGTTTGATGTTTTTCAGGCACAAGCAAGCTTCTAACTTGACCCTACAACATTATTGAGCTTGTCTCTAGAAACTGTGCAATCTTGGAAGGCAAGCCAACTTTGATGATTGGAATTGTGCAATCCAGAATGGTAGGCCTACCTTGAGCTTAGAAACTACACAATATTAAATGGCATCCCAACCTTAAGACCAGAAACTGTGCAAGCCTTCCTTGAGCTCAAAAACTACGCAATGCATTGAGTCAAGAAGTTGCCCAGTCTTTGGGAACTACGCAATCCATAGTGTGCATGCCTGGTTCCCAAAAAAATAAAAAAATAAAAATTATCCCTAGAAAATAGGAATACATTAATTAGTTTCCCAAAGGTGGCACACTTAGTTTTTTTGGAACTTTCCACCGAGTGTCGCTTTTTCCTTGATTTTAGGGATGTGCGTCACAAGCCCTAATTGGTCTAGATCTATATAATGGAAGAACTTGGATCTCATTTGTACATTTTATCATGGAGATCTAGAATTCCCAAGGAGATCAAGGAGCCTTCGGTGGAGTTTTGGCGCTTTTCCGAGTGAGTTTTTCTTTTGTTGTCTTTTATCACTTTTTCTCTTCCTTTTTATTGTTTGGCTTTTGTGAGTGTTTTTTTTCTTCTTTCTTTTCATGGTTGTTGTAGTTTTAAATTATATCCACTTTTACAAGTGTGGTTTTGATCTTTCATTCACCTTTTACAAGTGTCACATTAGTTTCTTATTTTTTCTCATTAGTGGTTGTCGTTTCGGTGACTCTCCATGCATGTTTGTATTTCCTTTTGCATGTTGGTCTATTACACTTGATTTTCACTAATCCATCTATCCTTAGTCATATTTTCACTTTAAATTGCACCATCACTTAGATCTGACAGTTTACCATACCCTTTTCGGGTAGAATTTCCCTTCCCTTGGCTAGAAATTGC
This sequence comes from Pinus taeda, assembly GCA_000404065.3. Lineage (NCBI taxonomy): Eukaryota > Viridiplantae > Streptophyta > Pinopsida > Pinales > Pinaceae > Pinus > Pinus taeda. The sequence goes on from APFE031461405.1 coordinate 172,044, forward strand.
CTTGTCTAGTTGGGAATTCTGCAAGTCAAAGGTTCAAGCTTGATGCTTGGCCTCTAAGACTGTGTAATGCACAGTACCTAGCTATCCCAACTTCGCATTGCGTAGTTCCAAGACTCAAGCCCATCCCTTGGCCACTGAGACTGCGCAATGTGCAGTCTCCACCCTAGCCTGCCCAGGCTGAACTGCGCATTACGCAATCTCTAACCTCAAGCTACACCACTAGCTGTTGAGACTATGTAATGCTCATTTCAGGTTGCCAACCTCCCTCCTTCACCTCAATAATTGCGCAGTTTTCCTTGTCATTCCAAGGGTTACTGTTGTGATATTACTTTGAGAGTTAATTTGTTGACGCTAATTTGTCTTTGACATGAATGCATTTTCCTCCTACACGTATTGTAGTTGTTCAAGAACTTCTCTTCATCAGTCATTGACATCATGGCACCAAAGAGATCTACTACAAAGGATACCACAGAAAGAAACATCAAGGAGGAAATTGAGAGTACGCCAATGAGCTTTACATTTTATGCAGATACTCAACTATTCATAGAAAAAGAATCAGATATAATATGGCAGAAAGTGAATGAATCGTTCTCAGCAAGAAGCTTCAAAGTAGACCTTGAGGACCGACATGTGTATATCAATATCCAGAAGTCAAGGTTACATAAGGTTACATGTAAGTATCTAACTTTCACATGTGCAGACGTTGTCAATTGAATAGTTTCTCATATAGATCCAAAGACTATGACTCTAAACAATTCTAGTGGACAAAGGCTTGCTTCTTTTTGGGCGCCTAATTATCATTTCATGTACCATTTGTTGAAGTTGGAATTGCTCATGGATTCTTACTTTTATGTTACCACCAGCTACTTGAGCACCAAGGACATTTTCAAAAGTTGGGTGAAAGAGTCAACAAAGTTTCATTAGACACCCACCAAAACCTACAAGACAAAATCTCTTAAGAGGGCCTATCAGCTCTTGATAGTTCTATGTTGCAGAATCTATGGTTAGCAGAGCTCTGATACCTTTCCTGAAGGGTGGGAATTCTTACTAAAACAGGTTGTGAATGAAGGAAGACCATTCAACTGGTTAGAATTGTTGGTTAAATAGGTGCAGATCCATGTATCTAATGCCCTTAGTCTCCCCAAGGGAAATCAAGTTAGATTTTACATTTATGCCTATCTACTGGATGTAATTTGTGCACATAATTTCCCTGGCATGAATTGGACTTGGACACCAAGAGAGCCTATCGTGCACATTTATTGAAAACTACTTTCAGAGTGCATCCATACAAGAGTAATGGAAAACCTGACTGATCACTTCCTCATTCAGTTGTATAAGTTGATCTTTAAGGAAGATCCACCTTGCATGTCATGTGGGGCAATGGAAGCAATGTCGAAGATAGTAGATTGGTTTGCCTCACCGGATGGCACTTTCCTCAGAGTGTTCAGCAGACAAAAGTCTCCACATCTTTCAATGAGGTATGCCACCAATAATTTAGTCATGCAAGAAGTTGTGTACCATATCTCCAAAGGGTTGTCAGTGGCTTCTCATAGGAATAAGAAAGCATTATGGCCCACTCTTCTTATGTAGATCAGATTGTATGAAATCAAGAATCTCAAAGTTTCATACACCGAAGGTAAGGCAATAGAGAAATTTGCATTCAGTTGTTTGGAATTCAGCCTGTACGATCTGAGGAATGCTTGCGAATACCACTTTGTGAGATTTCACTATCAGTGGCTAAGAAGGACCTTTTCACAGACCTGAGGAGGAAGCATGGAAGAATTTTTATAATGCCTCCAAGTCCCATGAACCAATCAGCCTCACTGGAACATCACAGGTTACTCTGCAGAAAGAAGTCACTACATAGGCAGCATCAACAGAGAAGCACAACCCAGTGTGCAAGAAGGGTAAGAGAAAATTTTTGCACAGTCCAATAGGAGAGAAAATATGAAAGATGAAAGCAGATCTAGTCATACTTAACAAGGCCATAACAACATAGAAGAAGAGGAAACAAAAGATGTACGAACCATAATAAAATCATAAGGAAGAATGAAAGCATAAGAGACTGAAGGAATAAAGGAGAATCAGGAAGAAGAAGATAGGAAAAGAGTAGAAGGAGAAGAAGACGCATGAAGATAAGCCGAAGAACAAGAACAAAACTAGAAGTTAGAGGAGGAGAGAAAGAAGATGTAGGACAAGGAGCTCGCTCAAGAGATTAAGGAGTTGATTAAGATCCAAGACATGGATGTGGAACCGGAACCACAAAACCAAGATGTCGACCTAATTCCAAGTACACAACAGGTCACCATTCAATCTCCCCATCCTCGAGAAGAGAAATCTCCAAGCGAGTAAGAGGAAATTAATCCTCTTGATGATGGTCTAGTTATGGACATGTACAATCTTACTTACTAAGATCTCAAGGAAAAGATTTAACAAGCAATGAAGAAACATTTTATAGTCGATGTTGCATCTCCTACATTCATCAAAGAAAGGTTGATTATGACAGACACTAGAATAAATCTAGGTGCCATCTCCACAGCCAACTTGGCCTTCGCAGGTGCTAAAGAGTCAAACATAGATTATTTTATGGTTGAACAACTCTGAGTAGAATTACATAATGCAACTCCCACACAGGTCTATCTAGAAGAACTAAAGGCAGCGATAATCGGTGAAGTATCAACATTGGGAGAGACCACGCAGAATCTTTATGAGGAGATTATTACCGTGCATAAGACAGTTTTCCACTTGCATGGATTGTAGTAGAAGTGTAAATATCATGTCAAAACTCTCAAGGCTATACAATCAACTATTGTTTCCATGCATGAATGGTCAATGCAATACAAAGGGGCACCGCTTGAATTAGGAAAGAAGACAAGGCAAGAGGCAGAGTCAGAGAAATCAAAGTTTTGGATGCTCATCTAGAATAACAAACAACTCACCTCATTCATTTCCAACACTCAAGCCTCATATGAATGATTGTACAACAACTTGGACTTCTTGGTGAAATCGCATAGGATCCCCTTAGTTGGCTCACTCACTTGGAACATTTGAGACAGATTGCTATCAGGGAAGATCTTGAATTAAATAGATAGAATATGCATAAGTATATTGGTGGCCCTCTGCAAATCAATACAATGTTGCTCCTTCTTAAGAAGGAAACACAGATCGATTCCAAATCGATGTACGCGGATGCCATGGAGGCTAGAGTTTGCTTCCATCCTGACACCATTGCATAGTTTGGGGATGTCATTGCATAGTGCAAAGCTTAGCACCATTCCTTGACCAAGAAACATCAAGTGGAAATTGTTAAGCTAGAGTTTCCCCAAACTCAAGCTTAACTATTTTGTCTCGTTAGGTTGTCTAGTTGGCTCTACCCAATTTTTTGCTATATGGGTATGAGTATATTGTAATATTCTTTTGTAATTAATTTTTAAGTGGAATTCTAAGTGTTAATTGTGGAATGTGAAGATTCATGATGTAATGAAGTTAAATATTCATCTTGTAAAGAAGTTGAAGAGTCATGAGGGAAGTCCAAGAGTCACAAGGGGAAGTGAATAGTCAACCCTTTTGCTATAAATATACCCTCATAACTCATGTGGAGGGCTTTTGGGAGCCAAGATTTTAGTTAGGATTTTAGCTTAGAATCAGGAGCTTGGGATTTTGTTGAGATCCTTGGCATCTTCATAGCATAGAGGGAGTATCTTTCTTTGGAGGAGCAGGTGTAGACTTCATGTTCCACTATTGGGGCTAGTGGATTGTCAATGGTATATGTATGCTTGGAACTTTCACTTTAATAAAAGCTCAGAGCCGGCATGTTTTCATGCATATGTTGTGAATATAGTAGGACTATTCTTGTTATGTTTATAATATATGTTATTTCACTTACGTTAATGCTTATGAACTATTTCGTTTACATTAGTATGAATCTTATTGAATGTGTGTTGTTGTTTAATTCTGTCATGGTTAACGTGTGAATTATTTTGCAGGCTAACTCGCGATGTCTTTATGACTGTGTTCCTTTCAAGGTGCGTACTATTACAAGCTTCTAAGGGGCCCAGTCATATTCCCCTCATGTGTTATAACCTTTCATAAACTGCACTTGATCCTCTGTAGAGTCATACACTTGTTCACCAAAGTCATGATTACAAGACTCTATGTGTTATTGTAGCCAAGGCACATCATTAAAACCATTTGGAAACTGGGTCGTATTCTGGAAGGGGTTCCTACACCAAAATGTGAGAGGTAGAATTAGGACATCATATCGGGGGACCCCCTGACTATTAGTGGGTCCAACACCGTCAACACCATATCATCACTTTTCTTCTCAGGGGAATGAGGCAGAGGAAGGTCCCTTTCTTTTCCAAGGGCAACATCTTCATCTAATGTTACATCCCTACTAATCTCAAACTTCATTTGACCAGGAATATATATTCTAAATTCTTTATAATATTCACAATACCTAACAAATGTACCTTTTCTTCTGATGGCTTCTATCTTGTTCCCTTTGTCTTTCGAGTCATGGAAATATACAGGGGAGCCAAATATCCTAAGATGGCCAATATTGAGCTTGATACCTATGAATACTTCTTAGGGGTTTTATTATCCAATGCATGATGAGGAACATTGTTTTGAACATATATCGTTGTATTTGTTGCTTCTCCCCATAGGAACTTTGACAGCTTTTGATCATGGAGCATAGCTCAAGCAGCTTCCATAGTAGATTTGTTCTTTCTCTAAGCAACTTCATTTTGTTTGAGATTATAAGGCACAATAGTCTCCTTCTTGATACCTCCCTTCTTGAAAAAGTATATGAACTCATTCGAAATGAATTCTCCATCGTTGTCAATCTTGAAGACCTCAATTTTCTTCTATGTTTGATTTTTAATCAAAGCCTTGAAGTCCTTGAACATATAGAAGTCATCATCCTTATGATTCAAGTAATATATCCATGTCTTCCTTTAGAAATCATCGTTGACAATTATGTAAAAATTATGGCCACCATGATAATGTACAGGAATTGGTCCACATATGTTAGAATGAATGAGTTGGAGGATGTCGTTAGTCTTATTCTTGTCGGAGGGGAATGGTCCCCTTATCTTCTCTGCACTAGCACACCCAAGACATACTCCATCATGTTGAGCTTGAACATCAAGGATCCCAGACACCAACTTCTTCAATTTTGGAAGAGATTCATAATGTATATGTGCCAAAATTTGGTGCCACGGCTCGCTTGATGATTAGTTTCATGGGCCATTACTAGAAGAGGTCATTCAGTGACTCTATTTATTCCTTCCACTCTATATCCTAATGTAAATGCATCTCTCATTCGGGATTCCTTCGGCCACGCGAGGAATTTTCCATTAATGAAGGCTACTCTCATTCCTTTGTCTTCCAAGGCAAAAATAAAGAATAGGTTCTTCTTTAGTTCTGGAACATACATCACTTCATGAAGAATAACAGATTCCCCATAGTTCAAAGAAAATTTGACGAATCTAAATCCCTTTATAGGATATTTAGTATTGTCTCCAATAATAATATTTAAACATGTCTCCTTCTCAACCAAATTTGGGAGGACCTCCATATACCCGGAGAAGTGTCAAGAGGCCCCACTATCTACTAGCCAATTATCATATGAATTCGGAGGAGAGAAACTAGAGAGGGAAAAAATAAGAATATACTTAGATTGCCAAGTAGCAACATTATTTTCATATCTAGAGTTTCTTGAATTCTTTTGAGGACGATGGTCTTCTTCACGATCATCCATAACATCTCTTCTTCTTCTTCCATTTTGATCATTCCTTCGATCATCTCTTCCTCTTAGATTATTTAACCTACTATTGTTGCTTCAAGTGTTGTATCTTGGAGCATTGTTCTTCTTAGGGAAATCTGCAACATAGTGACCTTTCATGGGACAATTGTAGCATTCAACGTAAAACGATTCCTTTTCCCTTCCATTCCTTCTATTATAGGTCCAAGCGACAGGCTTCCTCGATTTTGATGATCCTCACTTTTCTTTATTTTTCTTGTCATGAGAAAAAAAAATAGAGGGCTCTATTTCTTCATGCTTTTGAATTCTACCCCTTGAAATCATCCTAGATTCTTCTTGAGTGCATTTTCCAACTAGTTCATCAAATGACAGGAAACTATTGTTATTTCTTATGGTGGTATTGAAATTTTCCTAGATAGGAGGGAGACCTCTAAGGGTTGCCAACACCAACTCCTTGTCAGGTGCAATTTCCCCAACTCTCTACAATTTATCTCTAAGATGAGATTTCCTCATGATATAGGATTACACAGATTCTCCTTTATTCATTTTCATGTCTTTGAATTGATCTTTCAAGGAGATGGCGTCGTTAAAATTGATGGAATCATACATGTTGGCTAGCTTATCATATATATCCTTATACTTCTTCAAATTTCCAACACAGACAAGCAAGCAAACCATAAACAATAATTTTCTTTGCTTTTAGTTCACCCTTCTTGTACCTTTTCTTGGTAGCAGTGGGAGCAATTTCAGGGGACTTGGGAACTTTTCCTTGTATGTACTCCAAGACATCATTGTCATCTGATATGACTTCCAACTTTATCTTCCAAGAAAAAAAATTTGATGAATCTCCTAGCTTCTCAACATCCTTGAAGTATGAGGTAGTCATCTTGACTTGTTTAGATAGATTCCTTCAACTTTTCCAAAGATGATTGCTTTTGCTCTTGTATCCTTTGGGCTTGTCCTTCACCTTACCTCTAATACCATGTTAATTTTTCCATTGCTTTATGCTATTATCAATTACTTTAGCCCAATTCAATTCTTTAATAAGCAATCTTTTCAGTAACAATTAATTCTTCCAAGAATCAATAGTAATTGAAGATAGAACAGTAAATGCAATGACTATAAGAGACAATAAAGAACATCAACAAGAGACACCAATTTGTTCAAAGACCAGGGGAAAATCCCACAAGGGGGAAATCCCTTTGAAAAATTATTATTCTATTAGATTGTCTTCAAATGTTTTATTATCTCTTAGAGGAAACTCGGTTGTGAGAAAAACTCTATGGTAACCTCAAACCTCTTTGAGGTTGAAAGTTGGCCCTTCAACCCAGAGAAGGATCTCTCCCTAAAAACTCAACTACTTTAGGTCACTGTAGTAGTAGGTTTGCAATTGAGTCACGTGGCTAGATTTATCAAAAAATGATGGAGTTTGGTTGGGTTATGTGAAAAATGCCACGGTTGGGCATGGAGTCTAATCTAATTAGGTTCATATAGACATAGTTTCAGTGAGCAAACCACAAAAGCAGGGTAGTTATAATTCCTTTGACACTTTAAGGAATTTGGAAGGAAAATGAAAGAGATTAGTGCAATGGTTAAGTGAAAAACATTTATTAAATGTTTGAGAATAAAGAAAAAGGAGCATAAACACATGAATCCTAATTTCTAGCACTTAATATTTTAGACATGAGGAAATATAAAATGAAGAAAAGACAGAAAAGGATTCATAACACGAGAATTTATGTTCTACTCATGAAGACTATTTTCATTAAAATCTGCTCAAAAACACAAGGGATGATATATCTCAAATAAAATCCAACCCTTTCTTCTTCCACAATATTTTCTTATATAGATAATACAATAATTGTAATATATTTGTAGCTCAAAAACTAATTACAATAATCCAGAAATAGAATAAATATCCTAGGTACATGCATCTTGAAAATATATTTTAGACATATCAAAATGTCATAATAACTTTGCTGAAAACTATGCTAAAAATGAGGTTGCGAAAGTGTATCATGATCGAGTTCTCCTCGTTGTAGATCAGCTTTGTCATCCTCCAAAAAGGGGTTATGTTTAGTTGTTGTCTTTTCGGTCATCCCTGCTGCAATATGTTGATATCGTCATTGCCAGTCATGTAACTTCCTGAACCAATGGTTTCGCTAATAAGCCGACTGTCAGTGCCTTTTCCAAACTATTTCTTTTTCAGAATACGTTGACAGTGGAAATGTTAGCACTTTCTATGCAAAATATGTTGACAAGGGTGTTAGGACCCCACATTGTCCCTTTTTGACCATATATTTTGCTATTATGTCATCCTTTTCCAACCTATATTTAAAGTTCATATTATTACTTTAACCCATTTGTTCCAAAGGTATACAATATTTCTTCTCATTACTATACGTTTAAATTATTTTACATATCATTACGTTATCTTCATAGTTAATCATTGAATCAGGCAGTTGCTAAAACAGTTAAAGAATGATGTGCAGTCCGTGTTGCTGAAACAGCCTGGAGATTGCAAGATTACTTTTACAGTTGCTGAAACAGTTAAGAACAATGCGCAAATCTCGTTGCTGAAACAGCCGTGATTTGCATTCTAGATTTGACAGCAACAGAAGAAGATCATCGAAGGAGCTGCTACACTGGATGTAACGACCACAATCCAAAGTCAGCATTACCATAACCATTGTAACAACATTTGGTTAATGGGAAAACGGATTTCCCTATTTTGGTATATTAGGTTAAAGATAGGACTTACAATGTAATCAATTGTAATAAATGTCTCCTTTTTAAAAAGAGGAGACATCTACATTAGAGGGGGATGGACAGACTGCGGGAAGGTCTAGTTGAAGGAAAAGAACTGGAATCTTTTTGTAACATGACATATCGATGGATGAATAAAATATTGTTTTGAACATTTCTTTCTAGTTCTCATTTCCTGGGGAATCTTGTGAGGAGGACAGGGCCCACCTTCATCACAAGATTCACCCATTATATTTCTGCAGTGTGTTAAGTGTGTTTCTTACCCATACCTTGTTAAAATTTCTATTTACTGAATATTGCTTATGCATTATTGCTAAACTCTGTTTTTCCAAATGATTGCTGCATTATTTAGTTCATCTATAGTTGATTCATGAGTGCTTCATTAGCAATTGAGTTTACAGAGTGAGTTGGAAAACATGATAATCATAAACAGGTGATGAAGATTCCTTCTTTGGTAATAGGGTCCTATTCTCTGTCACAGCATAGCTAGTGCTTTCCTTTGCAGATTGATTCCTTTTCATTAGATTACTCTTTCAATGAAATTAAGCATTCTTTGGTAACTGTCTGCAATAGATTATTTTTGCTGTAACTCAGAGTGGAGCTTTAGTTTGCTTGGAGCAAGGTGTGACTAGTTTATTTATTACTACAACTTTATTGCTTTTGAGATTAAGCACATACAATGCGTAGTTGCCTTTGAAATAAACAGACTTCCCTGGGTTGAAAATTTATGTAGCACTTAGTTGTTTGAATTAATAAACAATTAAAGTGACCAACATTTTGGTGCCATTGCTGGGGAAGGCAATCATAGATTTTTAAATGCATTAATGTTTTTCTTTTAGATGTGCAAAATGCATGAGAGGACCCAAGAAAACTAATCCTACATGTGGCAAGGGCAAAGGAAGAGGAGGAATAAAAACCTTTATTGATGAGATTATCTCAAAAGCTGAAACTTCTCAGAGGCTAATCTCTCAGAAGCCAAAGACTCAGCATTCCCTCCAAACAAACTACGAAACGGAGGAAGTTGTGGGCCCTGAAAGAATTGAAGAGATAGTAGAAAATACTGAGGAACCAGTAGAAGACATTGAAGAACCATTAGAAGATATTGAGGAACTAGTTCAAAACATTGAGGGACCAATGGAAAGCATTGAAGACCGGGCAAGTGCAACAGGAGAACAACCAATGGATGGAAACAATGAAAGACACTTTGGTGGGAGATAGGGAGGAGGAGAGGGAAGAGGCGAGAATTCTCTCTCCACCTTGGGATTTCCTATTGGGGATCTTCCCAGAGGGGCAACTCCCATGAAGAATATCCCACTCTCAGCCTTACCTAACTTCCATGGTTTATCTTCTGAAGACCCTGATGAGTTTCTTTTTTAGTTTGATATATTGTGTAGAAGTTATGATTATGTTACTAATGCTCAGAAGTTGAAGCTATTTCCAGCAACACTAAAAGGAAATGCATTAAGATGGTTTATGAGTCTGGGAGGTCATGTAATCACGACATGGGAACAAACGAAGGAGAAGTTTTTGACCAAATATCAAGACTACTGCCGGACAAGAGAAGAAAGGGAGGAACTATTCAAGATGGTCCAGAAGGATGACAAAAATCTTGAGGACTTTGTGGAAAGACTACAATACAATCTGCAGAGATTCGATCACCCCAATGTAAGTAAAGATATTCTTAAGACAATATTATTGAAAGGGGTAAGGGATGACTGTTTAGACATGTTAAATATGCTTGGTAAAGGGGGCATATCTAAAGAATCGTATGATGAAATTTTCAACCTCTACAAGAGATGTTCAAGAGGAGCTGCAAATAGATCAAAAAGCAGGGATAATACATATTCAAGAGTCCAAAAATCAGCCAGTGGGGGAACAACAAGAGCTGAAATAGGTAATCTACTTGAGGAATACAAAATTGAAATGCTAAGCTCTTTTGCTTCACAGATTGATACCTTGTAGGTTAAGAAGAAATAAGCAGAGGCAGAAGCTACTTTGGCTATTTGTTGTCGTAAATGCAGAAAAAAACATCCACTAAGGGAATGCCCATTAGACAAGGTACCAATTTACACCATTTGTGAGAAGGATCATGAAACTCAAGAATGCCCTTCTTTACCAGGAATAAAAGCAGCCTTGCAACCAACCGAGGAGGAAGCTGAAGCAATTTATTTGCTGACACAGAGGAGGCAATTGCAACCGTGAGGCCAAGGTATGAACTCTAATATGCCATTTAATCATTGGAATAATTATCCTTCCTTTAATCAAGAAAACTACCTACCCTTCAACCAAATGCAATACCCACCCTTTAATCAAATGAATTTCCCACCCATGCAAAAAACAAACCCTCCCTTTGTAGACCCTGCAATGTGGACTCCTTGGCCTCCACAAAAATATTATTCTAATCAATGAAACCCAAACTGGAGAGCTCAACAAATTTCGTTTCCAAACCAATTTCCTCAGTTTCAACAACCACTCTCTCTTCCATCATGTGCTCCACCAAATAATCAAACAATAAGACACCAGCTACCTGTACAACCAAACCCTAACCCTAATAATAAAGTTGTGCAAGTCATTGATATTCAGAACCAGCCTATATCTTCTGCTCTCCCTGTGCAGTGTAATGATATTCATTTACGATCCGGGAGAATAGTTAAGCCTATTATTGACGACATTACTTCTTCTGACTCTGACAAAGAGGAGACAGAAAAGAAGAACTTGGCTAATAAGGGTGTTGAAATAGCAGAGCCACCCTCTAATAAAAGTGTTGAAACAGCAGAGCCAATATTCCCTAAGCATCTAGCTCTCACTAAGACACCTGAGCTGCCTGCTTTTAATCTTTTAGGAGAATTGTAGAATCTTTATGTTAAAATTCCACTTTTACAAGCACTCAGAGATGTACCAATTTATGCCAGAACTGTCATAGATATTTGTATTAAGAAACCTGGTAGGAAAACTAAAGATCCCCTTACAGTTCATGTTATGGGTGACCCGACTTCTTTAATGTCCGAAAAAACTCCTCCTGTTAAATATGGTGATCCCATCCATCCTACAGTTATAGTATAGATTGGAAAAACTATTATTTCACGAGTTCTGGTAGATCTAGGTGCTGCTATAAATATTATGACCCTTGAAACCTCATAGCTGTTACAGCTAAAGAATGTAATCAGAGAGACGCCAACCATTATGGAGTTAGCTGATCGTTCCACAATCAAACTTGAACGAGTTATTGAGGACCTGATCATTTCAGTTGAATCCTGGAATTACCCAACTGATTTTGTCGTACTACAGACTAAAATAAAGTTGGGAGGGCATCCTTTAATTTTGGGAAGACCTTGGCTAGATACAGGTGATGCTTTTATCAGCTGTAGGTCAGGTTCAATGACAATTTCTAATGGATGCGAAACTAAGCAGCTTACCCTTTATCCTCATGCCACACCTATGATTAATAATGATGATTCTGTATGGTTGGATTATGATGATAATGCTACTCAACCCATTTTGACTATCGGACAAGCCTTAACTCTTAAAGATACCACAAAGGATGAAGTAATTAGTAATTTTATTTCCGAACCCTCCTCGGTCACTTCTGAAATATATAACCAGTTGACTGCAATTTTGGAACCTGAAACCCAGGAAAATCTTAAATCCGAAAATATACCTCAAACATCAACTGTTATCTCCTCTAAAAGCATAACAGTAGAAATTGAACCTGGCAAAACATTGAACATAAACCCCAACTTATCAGATGCTGAAACACAATAACTAATGAAGTTACTTCGTGAAAATAAAAAATAAGGAAGCATTCGCATGGGACTATATAGATATGAAGGGGATCTCTCCTGAATTATGCACTCATCGTATCTATATCAAGGAAGGGTGCTGACTAGTCTGTCAACCCCAGCGGCAAATGAATCCCAATTTGAGGGAAATTGTTAAAGAATAACTTCAAACATTTCTTAATGCAGGGTTTATATACCCCATATCTGACAGTGAATGGGTTTCTCCATTGGTGATAGTACCTAAGAAAAACGGGAAATGGAGAGTGTGTGTAGATTACAGAGCCTTAAACAAAGCCACTCAAAAAGATCATTTCCCCTTGCCATTCATTGATCAAGTTCTAGACAATTTGTCAGGGAAGAGATTCTTTTCCTTTTTAGATGGTTTTAGCGGATATAACCAAATCAAAATTGCACCCCAAGACCAAGACAATACCACTTTTACTATTCCTTGGGGAAATTTTGCTTATAGAGTTCTCCCATTTGGACTATGTAATGCTCTAGCAATGTTTCAAAGAGCAGTGATAGGAATCTTTTCTGATATGCTTAATGAGTCTATGGAGATATTTATGGATGACTTTACTCCTTATGGTGTGAATTTTGAAGATGCATTACAAAACCTTGAGAAAGTACTTAAACATTGTATACAAGCTCAACTTTCCTTGAGTACTAAAAAATATTATATGATGATGAATGAAGGAATTGTACTTGGGCACTTCATTTCATTCCTAGGGATTCAAGTAGATCCATCCAAAATACAGGTAATTCAGACCCTTCCTATCCCTAAAACACAAACTGATGTAAGAAGGTTGTTAGGACATGCTGGATACTACAGAAGATTTATCAAAAAAAATTCTAAAATAGCTTCTCCTTTGTTTGTGTTACTTATGAAAAATGTTGAATTTAAGTGGACTGATCTTTGCCAGAAAGCATTTGATGAACTGAAGCATCAGTTGTCTACAACTCCTATTCTAAGGGGACCTGATTGGGCACTTCCCTTTCATATATCCTATGATACTTCGGACACTGCAATTGGAGCTGTCTTAGGACAAAAGGAAAACCATCTTCCTTATGCTATCTATTTCATTAGTAAGAATATGACCCCTGTTGAGCTTAATTACACAGTTACTGAGAAATAATTTTTAGCAGTCATTTATGCTATTAATAAATTTTGACATTACATTACTGGTTACCCTACTTTTGTTCATACTGACCACACGGCTATCAAGTATTTAATGAACAAATCTGTCACAAATGCTCGAGTTACCAGGTGGTTATTATTATTACAAGAATTTGATATTACAATTATAGATCGACCAGGTAAAGAAAATGTAGTTGCTGATTTCCTTTCTCGGATAAAAACTGATGAAAATACTCCAGTGGATGATTCCTTTCCTGATGAGTATTTATTTGTAGTATCTGCTCACTCACCTTGGTATGTGGACATTGCCAATTATCTGGTTGCAGGGAAGCTACCATCACACCTATCACATCGGGAGAAAAGAAAGATCATTCAACAAAGTGCTTGGTATAATTGGATAAGTGGGTGTCTTTTCCATACAGGACTTGATCATGAAATCTGAAGATGCATTAGAGAAGATGAGGTTTATGATATACTAAAGGCTTGTCATGATGGCCCTTGTGGAGGGCATTTTGCTGATAAGAGAACAACACATAAAATTCTCATAATGCACTATTATTGGCCCTCACTCTTCAAGGATGCAAAGAAATATGTTCAGGCCTGTGATAGCTATCAAAGAATGGGTTAACCTAGTCATAGAGATGAAATTCCATTGAATCCCCAGGTAATACTTGAACCCTTTGAAAGATGGGCTCTAGACTTTATAGGACCCATCAATCCTCCATCCAGTCAAGAGTTTACATATTGGTTGGTACAGATTATATGACTAAATGGGTGGAAGCTAAGGCACTTATTAGAGCTAATGAAGAATGTAGAAATTTTGAATAATATGACACTTATTCATAGATATTATCCCAATTATACACTATTTACGGAATCATGCATAATACATAACCTCCTCTACGTTGATCATCAATTTTGCGGAATTAAGAAACAATCGCATGCGCACATTGAAGCATCAATGACACATATTAACACAGTATATCATGGGGAAAGCATGCAGCTGAAAACACCCAACTATCTGTATATTATATTGATTGAGAACATGTAACAATACATAGTACAATACTCCTCGCAAGTACTCAGTACTATCTCCACCTGTTACACACAAACTAGCTCAGATATGAAACAATCACTGGCTCAAATCTCCTCCGCTGCTTGCTTGCCTCCACTGCGCAATCCTGCATGAGAATGGATGAATGACTGAACCAAACTAGTATTTCCCTTGTGTAAGACTACACAATCCTCATTGGCAACTCAATCCATTTATTGTGAAAATCACATGCGCAACTATAGTCACAACTGACAACTGTCTTGCCCTTCACTCACCTCTAACACTTGTGCATGCACTGAGTTAACTGATGTATTCTTTAGTTGATTTATGAGTTAATAATTAGTGAATTAATTAATAATTAATTCACACCACTCATCACTTAGTCTATTGATCAGTTAGACTAAACAGAAGAATGAACGTTACGTTGGTGTGAAGGAGTTGGAAGATGGGGATTGGGTTGAGGAAGGGTGTTGTGAACGTTACTACTTTTATGTGTTTCTCCTTCCACTGCGATGTTAACTTGATCTGCTGACGCGTGCTTTCGAGCATCAATGGAGCTCTCATAATTCCTCACTAACTCTGCCTTGCCATTGGAAATCACTTTCGAATTTGCAGTGCAACATCCAGGAGGACTTGGAGCATTGCGTGGGCATTGAGGTGAAGCTGGACGGCACACAGAAAGTCCTGCTGCCCACGCCCCAACTGAAGAATGAATGTTCCGTTTGTGTGAAGGAGTTGGCAGATGGGGATTGGGTTGACGGGCAGCAAGCACGAGTAGGGGGTTGCGACCATCACCTCCAAACGATTGCCATCCTCCTGCTGCCGCGGCTTTAAGAGAAGATTGAATGTTACTGCGAGCATTTCCGTCGGGTTGAGGTGCCGGACAAGCTGCAACCCGAAGAAAGGGGCCTTCCTTAAGCAACAACGTCGACATAAGTAGGGCGACGGCAGTAGGTAGAATGACAGAAACATTAGTTTTCATTTTCCTAGGGTAAGGCATCATCCTTTTCTGCTCTTATGTTCAACGAAGGCTTTGGTATCGTGACAATCTTCTGTGGATGGGTTAGATGGTTGATAGCATGTAAGTATTGGAGATAATGAGAGCTATGGAAATAGTGTGTAAATATTGGAGATAATGAGAGCTATGAAGCTATACTTGCATATGAAATATTTGAGATAATGAGAGTTATGGAAACGTGATTTATGGTTGAGTTGTAGTTGCAGATGAAATATTTGTTGCATGCATACAATGCATTACGAGGGAGATTCGTTTTTATATGCATACATAGAGGGGAGGAGCGGATTGTTGAATACAATTCAAATTAATTACAGATTCTTCGTTCGTGGAGCAGACGGAAGATAAACGATTGTCTAAAGGTCGCAATGGCAAAGCCCCGCCTTAACGTTCAAACTCCTTAACGTTAATCAGTGGTTTCAACTTTGTGGGTTGACTGCGTGGAGAGAGCGTGGAATAGTAATGTGTGAGCGGGTTGGGATGTTTGACTCTGTTGCTTTATTCATCTCCGGTGTTGAATTGACTTCGGGCTAATGGAAGCAGAAGATTCTTGGAAGTCAAATTTTGATCCGGAAAGGAAGCGTTGACGTAGATCGTACAGATTGGGAAATCTTGCAAACTAGGTTTGCGAAAACAGCATTGTCGGACCCATTCGGATTCGGAACACTTGCAAACTAGGTTTGTGAAAACAGCAATATCGGCCAGATTGAGATTTAGAAATCCAACTACACACCAAAAACCAATCTTAAATTCTAATTTCTGACCTATAATAGCTACACCTATTATTCCATGTAATATAAAATGTTCTTTCATAATTTTATACTTCAAATCCCAATTAAAAATGTCTATCTTAAATTTTTTTTTTTTATAAAATCACTAACTTCAATTTTTTATTTAAATTTGATAAATTTACCGATTCTAAATATATAAATTACATATATTCTTCTTTTATTTTACCAATATCTATTATCTAAATAACTTATTCTATATTATTGTATAAATCAAACGTCATAGATTTTTACAAATATTAAAGCAATGCTAACGAATTTCCTATACAAATTCTTATTTCATAATAAGAGGTGTTAATCCGACTGTATGCCATTTCCCAATCCCAAAGGGGTTTGTGAAGACTATTAAATAGAAATTTATAATTTTGGTTAGTCTTACTATATTAATCCATGAACCAAATAAACCGTGCATTGTATGGAATTTCAAATCCATGTATTAATTAACGAACTGAATCAAACTATCAAATTTCCGAACTTTTTCTTCCAGTACGACCGAATTTGGTAACTATACATTATATCACCTATGGCCACATATGTTAAGAGGGAACCAAACAGAAAGGCTCAAGGCCTGTAGCGAAATCCATTTCTCCGAATAAAACTATTGTGCTAGTAGATATAAAAACATTTTTCTCATTATATCACCTATGGCCAAATATGCTGAGAGGAAACCAAACAAAAATGCTCAAGGTCCATAGCAATACTTAAAAATACTTCGCTTCCACGGTATCCAAAAGAAGCACAACATAATAGCAAACAAAAAATATCATATCTATATTCTTCAAAACAAAAATAAGATGTAGACCACCTTGAAGAAACCAAACCTGTAAGACACATGAGAATTGATGTCAAAAATACCTAAAGCCACCATTTCTAGTCATGATCAGAGAAAATTAGCAATGAGTACTATTACTTAGAGGATCTTTGTGATCACCACAGGCGAAGTCACTCATAAGGAAGGTTTCCACATGATCGAAACGAGAGTCCACATAGTCCAGGCATAAATCGCTTTTGCGTCGTAGATTGGCATCATTCGGTACCAAGTCGGAAGTTCCTTCGTCTTTCACTAGCCATTCTTCCTCTACTCATAGTGATGCTAGCAGAACGTGTCGGAATGTAGAAGATTTAGTTGAAAGCACTAGTCATACAAATTTTGTTGGACATCTCCATATTTTATCTGATTATCTAGCTTCTTATTTTCATGCAGCAAAAACAATGAGATTGATGAGCTAGTGTATCTTACCATTCCCTCGCAACCTTAGTATCTAGGTCTCCAGTTGGACGAGCGCTCGTGATGACCACCAATGGATGGGAGAGTCGAAAAACTAAGATCATGGGTACAGGCGTGCCCATGATGTGCGACAGTCGTGCGGACGTAGTGGCAGACGCATTAGGCTAAAGGTGAAATTAACTTTAGTTCCTTTTAAATGTGTCATCATTTCGAACAAATAGTGAGTTGGAGAAGGAAATCTTAACACCATCATCGGTTAGTGGGTATTTTATCTAGCATGCCATGAAATGGGCATTTTATCTAATGATTAATTGGATATATGATTTTTGAGCTCATTCTTGAGTAGAACTAAGTTCAGGAAAACACACAATGATCAATGTTTGGAGGTGGATGCTTGTGAATCCATGGTGATATAATATTTTATGGCCATAATCTAGTTTTTACATGAGCACATCATAGAGATTTTGGACTCATTGACAAAATAGATTCCATAAAGGGGATGTGATTAACGAGAATGATGAATTTGAGATGGACATGGGTATCTTTTCGAATACAATTATATGCCATTGATCACATTTATAACGTATTTAGGTGAGATTAGAGTATTGCTAATTTTTATTTATATCCTAAGCAAGAAACTACTAGGGTTTGATATTGATCCGTATGTTGAGGGAGGGTCTGTGAATATATGATAATTTATTAAACAAACATATTCATAGCTTGATGTGTTGATCATGAAACAGTGGTTTATATCGATGATGGTTTGGTAATGTTATTGATGTTGTAAGAGGATTGAAAATAAAAATAACTGTGTGGCAGTAAACTTATTTGTTTATCTTGATTTAGTAGAAAATAGATAGATCGATCTAGTCTAAAAATTGTGAAATGTTGTCCATCGTGGTGAGATTAAGGTTGGAGCCTTCAGCACAAGTGGCAACTTTCTCATCAGGGTGGCAGGGTGGCACAAGGCGGGATAGTGGAGTCTCCTTTAGGTTGGAGCATGAGAACACTTCAGGGTGGTAGTGTGATTCTAGGGTATGTTAGAGCTTGCAAAAATTATTGCCTCCTTCCTGTTGTAGCTCGTGAATATGGTTTTGTAGCATCCTTCAAGTTGAACCTATAAACTAGGATGTTGGAGCATTGTTCTAGTTGGAGCTAGTAAACCAAGAAATTGGAGCATCCTTTAGGTTGGAGCTTGTAAATGAGGGAGTTGGAGCCTCCTTTAGTTGGAGCTTAAAATATTGATGTTAATTTTATTAAAGACAGATATTAAGAAACATTTCGTTGTTTTCCTCCCTTAACGGTTTCCACCTAAAAATATGGTGTCTACTATCTTGGTGTTTGTGCATTGTTGAGTGGTATTGTTTATTTTTCTTGTGATGTTGATTTATGTTGATATGATGTTAGTGATAATTTATGCTCTATGAGGTTCAAAAATACTGATTCGTGATAAATATTTATTCACCCCCCTCTCAATATTTCCAACCCCTGGGGACCACACCCAGCCTGGACCACATTAACCCTTAGCATGCTCAGATTTTCACCCATATATTTTCAAATGAGTGACCTATACAACACGAAGTGCCTTAACATAATACACTCAACTTTATGCCCCGTTGGACAATTTTTAAAAGGTATTTTTAAAAATTTATTATACATTCAATTTTATTAAGGGAATTTCGATGATTAAAAAGTTTTTTTTAAGGAAATAATAGAATAATATCTAAACTAATAAAATAGGAGTTAGGAATCAGAAAAAGAAAAAAAGGAAACCTATTTTCTCATTACATTTCTTTGTTTATCTGCTAATATATTTATTCAAATATTAACTATATACACCCCAAGGAAGAAAAGTGAAGTTTGTTGTGCATTATTGAAGAATATTCTAGATGTGAACTCTGTGAAGTTAGAGCTTTTTGAAGTGCTTATTAATATGTGGAGTTCTGCAAGGGTACGGATATCTTTGTAGTGAATTTTTTTTTTTATACTAACTTGAGAATTAAATATATAAACACCTTTTTCAAACCTATTTGAATGTGGATTCAATCTCTTAAAATGACTGCTTCGAATATTAATGTGAAACTATTAGTGAAGGAAATTGAGCTAGAACATGAGCAGACCGATGAGCATATTTTTCATAGGAATATTAACGATAAAACAGGGGTCATTGATTATTTCGGGCCTATTTACACATGAAAATCACATTGCAAACACTTAATTGTAGCCCTAGTATGAAGATTGAAAGTTTTTCAATGTTCTTAGTGCTTTAATTAAACAACCTAAAGGATTTTATCATCATTATAGAAATCTTCATTGTGCTGACCATTACAACTTCCTAGGGTTTGTACTAGAGTGCACTTCCTAAAGTACCATTTAGCAATTGAGATGATCTTGTTCTTCAACACCTTAAAGGAGAAAACGCTGGACTAGGAAGACATCAGTTTTATAAGCTTTGAGTTGAAAGTGAGCTTAATGTAAATACTGACATGTGATCGTTCATATGGCTACATTATATGTGCTCGAACAGGTGGAGCAACAAAATATACAATTAAATACATTATGTTTGGTCACTATATGGTTGCAATATATTGCTACATTTGGATGATATGAAATGCTTCAATTATATTCATACTTGTGATATTCCTTCACCAATGTCAAATTAACTTTAGTTCATTTTAAGTGTGTCATCATTTCGAACAAATAGTGAGTTTTAGAAGGAAATATTAACACCATCACTGGTTAGTGGCCATTTTGTCTAACATTCCATGAAATGGGCATTTTATCTAATGATTAATTCGATATATGATTTTTGAGCTCATTCTTGAGTAGAATTGGGTTCAGGAAACACACAACAATCAATGCTTGGAGGTGGATGCTTCTGAATCCCTGGTGATATAATATTTTATGGGCATAATCTAGTTTTAGCATGAATAGGTCAAGAGGTTTTGGACTCACTGACAAAATATATTCCATAAAGGGGATGTGATTAACCTGAATGATGAAATTGAGATGGGCATGGGTGTCTTTTTTAATACAATTATATGTTATTGATCACAATTATAATGTATTTAGTAGAGATCAGAGTATTTGCTTATTTTTATTTATATACTAGGCAAGAAACTTCTATTGTTTGATATTGAGCAAGATGTTGAGTTAGGGTTTGTGAATATATGATAGTTTTTTAAACATTGAGATTCATAGCTTGATGTGTTGATGATGATTTGGTAAGGTTGCTGATGTTGTAAGAGGAGCGACAGTAAAAATCTTTGTGTAGCAATAAAATTATTTGTTTATCTTCATTGAGTAGATAAGAGATAGGTGGATCTAGTCTAAAAATTGTGAAATGTGGTCTGTCATGGTGAGCTGAAGGATG
>APFE031461405.1:193595-207179 GCA_000404065.3 Pinus taeda
TTGATGCGAAGCTCAGTGCTATTGTTTCCACCACTGAGATCCAAAATATTAAGGCCAAAGATCTAGAGGCGGGGGAGCATCTCTTCCACTCACAAATGGGGGTGAAGGGTTCCCTGTAGCAATTAATTTTCAACAATGGGAGCCCAAATAACCTTATTTCAATAGAGGTCACGAACTAGTTAGGTGTACCAACCACACCACACATCTAGTCGTACACCATAGGGTGGCTTCACCATGGATGAGATCTTGACATCAGCCAGAAGTTTCACCTTTCATACAACATCAAGCTCATCATGGATGAGGTATTGTGTGATGTTTCTCCTCTTGAAGTTTGTGATGTATTATTAGGCCAACCATAGTTGTGGAAGTGTCATGTTTTATATGAGTCGAGAACTCACATAGTTATTATTTCTTTGGGTAATAAGTTAAATAGGATAATGGAGGTAGTCCCACCTACCCCCATCTCATTTATCTTTGCTAAGAAATCCAGTAAGATCATCTCCCGGACTAGGAAATTTGTTTTCTTTATGGTTCACTCTCGAACTTAGGGGAACATCATAGCCACATCCATGTCCCCCGGGAAGGGTTCCTCCATGCAATAGAAGTGGGTGGATACGATCATGGAAGAATATAGGGACATCTTCTTCATTGGCATGCCTGTTGGATTTCATCCCCTAACAATCTCAAAGTGTTCTCAAAATGAGTGATTACTTGCTTTTTTGTAGCTAGGTATCTTGGTGCAAGCTGGGGATCATTAGCGATGAGGTTGTGGGTGCTAATGACAGCCATAGAATTGCCATGTTTTTCTTTGATGGAAAGGGGATATGTTTCTTCTCTTTCCAATACTCTTTCTACTTCCTTAGCAATGGCCTCCCCATGACACATCCATGATGCCAAGGCCATCAATTGTAAGTCCCCTAGCTTTGGATTGGGGTCCCACACATTCAAATATGTTAAGGATAATTTATGTAAGTAGAATTTAGATATCTTGGCCCTGTCCTCCAGGGTGCTTTGGTCACAGAGCTCAATGAACTTCCTATAGTCTTGGAAAGGCATAGTCCCTCATTGTGCTAGGGTTTTTATCTGAAACTGCAGCCATTTTTCTTTGAGGTATAAGGCATATTATTTTGTTGGCATCCTGCAATGGAGTGCCTTAGAGGAGAGACTTTCCATAGCTGCCAATTGGCTATCGTTTTCCTGTACTTGCCTCCTCAGCCATGTGTTCTCAATCTCTAGTTGAGATTTCATCACTCTTTCCTTATCTCTTATCCTACTCAACTCTATGCCCATCTCTAGTAGCTTCTCCTCCATATGACCCACATCCTCTACACTTTTTTATTTAGAATATTTCATGCAGTGATGTGTTCTTTCTCTCTCCTTTTCAAGCTCAAAGAATAGAGGGATGGAAAATAATTGTGGTATTACTCTGCCTCCATCAATGAATCTATAATTGGAGCTGAGATTTGGTTGTGGGCTAGTTTCTTGTAGCTCTTGGGAGTTTCCCTTTATTGTCTTTCAAGTATCTATCTCCCCTAGTACTTGTTTTCCTGCTTCTTTTCCTTCCCTTTGTCCCTATTGTCCTTCCCGCTCCTTCTGTGTTTCATGTAGTTTTGACAGAGTTTCCTATAGGATTGTCTATGTTTCTTGTAGGTATGTGTGTGTTTCTTGTAGGAAGCCTTTTCCTTTTTGAAAAGGGGACAAAGGTTCTTTAATTTGTTTTGTTGAGGTTGACCTAGTGACAAAACTCCTAACATAGGTGATTGGTGACCTTGGGGAAGCCTGTTTTGATGTTCCCTCTTCCCCTCTCATTCCTAGAGGGACTAACTTTTCTTGTTCTATTAGTGAGTCCTCAATGATTATAGGAATATTGCTAGGTGTTTGAGGTCTCCTTTGTTTTATCCTTGTGCTCCTCCTTGTTCTGAAGTATAGGGAAGTTTGCCTCTACCTCTTTCTTGTTGATTTTATAGGTGTACTTAGAGTAATCAAGGCAGTAGTTGCCTTCTTCTCTATGGGCTCAGAAGACACTCTTGTGGATTCCTCTCCTTTCTTGTTATGTATTTTAGGACTTGATACATACTTTTATGCTTCTTCCATGCTATCATTTTCTTCCTTTATTTCATTTATTTCTTTCTCATCTCCTTCCTCTTGTTGTTCTTCTTCTTCTCCATACTTCTCTTCTTCAAGTTCTTCTTCCCCTTCTTCAGTGTCTTCTTCTTCTTCTTCAAGTTCTTATTGCTCTTCTTCTTCTCGATCTTCTTCCTCTTCCTCACCACAAGAAGTAGGGTCTCTTTCATACTTAATGACTTGAATTACATCTTCTTTGTTCATCTTTGCAAATTTTGACCACATAAAAGGGATTCTTAATTGGTTTAGGGAATCTTATAATATGAGCTTGATCAATCCATGATGTCCCAGCTGTTGATGGTTCCCTTCTTGTACTTTGATGCTCATGTCTATTATTGATTGCGACAAAAAGTAGGGCACGCTAATTCTTTTATGAGGAGGTAACTCTTCTCCAAATCTCAGCTCATGGAGGAGTCTAAACTGGTAACCATGGACTATACTAAACCTACCCTCACAAGAAATATACTTGAGAATGTGATATCTTACTTCATCCCAAGGATATAAAATCCATTCTCATCCCATTTTTCCTCAATTGGTTCCTTCTTTTCCACGAAAAATTTCTTCTTGGCAAGAGTGCTACTAGATTTATCCTCTTTTCTCCATTATAAACCTAGAGGAAGTGTAGTAATTCTCCTAATGCTTTCAGTGGTAATTGTTACTGACAATCCTATTACTACAAATGTCGCACTAAATCTAGCTTGAGGTATGAGTGACATTTCAAATTCCCTAGCTATATCATCATTATATCCCCTAAGTAGCTCGAAGAATCTCAACCATTGATGCCTTATAAAGATTTCTACCACAAGAGGATGTTGATGTATTCTAGTTGTTATGGTGGGGTCCCTTCTGTTGAAACCCCATGTCATCTTCTCTCTTTGTCAATCTTATTGTATGAAACTTTGGTGGCTATAGATTAAGATCTTTCCCAGCTGATGATGGTTATAGAGTTTAGGAAGGTGAGGATTACAATTCTCCTTTCACTCTATAGAATACTCCACACATTTCTGCCTATCTCTATGTACACTGTAATTACTAAAAGAAATGATAATTTATTTTCTTTTTCTCTTTAAAAATGAAATAACAGACGATATGTCACCTACCTTTCACTGAAATTCCTTGTTGTAGGAGAATTATTGAATTTTTGGGCCCTAGGCACCCCCTCACAACATTTTTTACAATTCTCACTGTTTTTTGTAGTTTTCTTATAGGTGCTCACTGTAGGATGGCCAAGACTAGATTTCATCACGGTTTCCAGTAGTTTCCTTGCGTTTCATGTAGGTGCTCATTGTTGGATGGCCAAGATTAGATTTTCCTTCTATGGCTCCTCCAAGAAGTCCTAGCTCTCAAAATATTTGAATTAACAATGTCTTGTATGAAAGTTAGGGAATATTTCTATTTATGGTCGATTTCATTGAGCGATGCGTTGGGTGGTTGAGTATCTATTTCTCCTTTTGGACCATTGGTCCCACTATTAGTTATCATGGAACCCTTCCTCGTAATCATCAGCCACTCTTTTACAATGTAACTCGACCACCTTTCCGATTCATTCCCTTTGATGTGACATTTCCACGTGTTCAGTTGACTAGCACTTTAACTTTTTGTTATCAGGCTGAGGGTGGCCAAGTTAACTATCCACCTTCACTTATAAAACCAAATTTTTCATATTCCTACAATTTAAATAATATTCATACTTATGAGAGAGTGTGGATGAGGTGACATACCTGTGGCTTCCGTTGCTTTGTTGATGCATGTTGGAGGGTGGCTCTGCAGTGCTACTCATGGTTCAAGTACATCTTCTCTATTGCTCTCTTTTTGTTGATTTTATTCTATTGATAGGTTGTCTTCTGGTTGATGTGCAGGTGTTGGATTTTTCTGTTGTTTCTAAGGTCTGGAGAGGTGTCATAGTGCCTGTAGTTGTGTTACTCCTTTTCCAATGCATGGGTGCTGAAGGTTGAGCTTGAAGCATCCTACTGCTTCAAAATAGGTTGTTACAGGGTTTCTAGTACTATAGGAAATCATGTAGCTTCATTTTTTTGAATTTATGCGGCCTTTCTTTTGCCTGGAGGGTGAATAGATATTGGATTGAGTGGAAGGTGTGGCCATGGAGTGTTAAGTGAGGTGGGTTGCATGTGCTATGCCCTTTTGATATTTATTTGTTCTTCTCTTTCTGTTTTGTTTTTTTTTTTTTTCTTCTTAGATTTTTTTGATGGACAAAGAGGGTGACATGGTCATTAATGGGTGTCAGTTGAGATTTGGTGAAGTTAATGGCATTATTTTTCCATCCAAAACAGGCCTGCATCATGATTTTTCCATCAGACTCCCATTCCTATAGATTTTCAGGACTTCCTGTAGTACTACAAGAAACTCCTATAGTAACTACAGGAAATCCTGTAGAAGTCATAGAATTGCCTGAAAATTGGATTTTTCTATGGTTGGAGATGAGTATGGATGAATGAATATGGGGGTCATAAGGAGATGAAATTAATGAAGAAAAACATGGGGTTTTGCATGGTTTGCTGCCCTCTAATCTCTGTGTCCATTATTTTCTTGAAAACCTGCAAAACCAGAACTGTTATGAGTGGGCAGGTTTGAGGTCCCTACCATTATTTTTGTGTTTTTCTCTTCTTTTTTTAAAAAGATAGCCAGGCTGCCTCAAAGGAGGTTTTCATCATGGTTGCCTACCCTAGGTGCCTTAAAGGAGGTTTTCACCCAGGGGTCTTTTATTTTTCTCTTTTTTCCCTTTCTTTAACTCTTGGGTTGCCTCAAGGAGGTTTTCAACCCAAGAGTGGGCCTCATGTGCATCATGTAGGTTTTCACTTGGGTCTATTATTTTTTTTATTTTTTATTTTTTTTCAAAGATTCAACAGGCTTGAAGAACTTGGTGAGATGGAAGTTGAGAATCCTTCAATTACCATTACTACCTTACTGATACTACTAATGAATTCCTCCTTTGACAGAGGCTTTTTGTAGAATTTAAATCTATACCCATTGACAAGCAAGGGGATACCCTATTCATTAATGGTTCTTATCTAAATAGCCCCATTGTCATGGCAATTTTCTATCACATATGGACCCAACCATCTGGTCATCAACTTGCCTTTGAAATCCTTGAACCTAGAGTCATACAACAAAGCTTAATTGCCTTCTTGAAATAGTTTGCCTCTGATACTTTTGTCATGCGAAACCTTTCTTTGTACTTGAGTCACATCTGTATGCAGGAGAGCATGCATCTTGAATTCATCTAACACATTGAGATGGAGCATCCTCTCTTAACGTGCCCTTGTAACATCTAGAAAAAATTTTGGTGGCATCCTTATAGTGTTGTACTCAAACTCAATGGAGAGCAGATCCTTTTTCCCATAGACCAAATCATAAGGGGTGAAGCCATTGGTTGTATTCCAAGTTGTATTGTAGGCCCAAGTGGCCTCCACTAGTCTGTCAGCCTAATATTTCTTGTTGTTGCTCACCACTTTTGTGAGAATTCTATCCAATGCTCTGTTGGTGACATATACTTCTGCATTGTCCTAAGGGTGGTAAGGAGTGGACTTCCTGTGCTTGATCTTATGCTAGCTTAACATATTATTAATCATCTGTGCAGTGAGTTGAGTGCCTTGATTAGTGACTAGCTCTCTAGGGTATCCAAACTTGAAAAACACATTCTCCCTCAATAAATCGACCCTTTCTCTTCTGTGGCTACCTTGATAGCTTTGGTTTTAGCCCACATTGTTAAGTAGTCAGTGCACACAATGAAATCCATGCCCCACTTGTTAAATGGCTCAAAATTCACTTGAGGTTGCAAAGGAATTTCATCCCTAGGAGTAGGTTTCCCTATTCTTTGGAACCGGTCACATTGGTTGGTATATCCTCTTGAATCTTGGTGGAGAGTGGGCCAATAATAGCCAGCTTGTAGTACCTTGAAGGTTGTCCTTTTGGCTGCAAAGTGACCTCCACAAGGCCCATCATGACAAGCTAGAAGGATGTCAAAAACTTCCTCCTGCCTTACACATCTTCTCAGAATTTGATTTGCGCCCACCTTGAAGAGAATTCCCCCAATCCAGGTGAATAGGGTGCTTTTCCTTATAATTCTACTCTTTTTCTTTGGAGGAAATATTTGGAGGGAACTCTGTCGCTACTAAGTAGTTGGTTATGTTATAAATCCATGGAGAGAGAATTGAAATGGTGAGTGAATGATCATTTAGCAGCTGGTCATCAACCATTCCTTCCTCACCTATAGGCAAAGCCAATCCGGAAAAAAAAAAATATGCAACTACGTTTTCTCTGCTAAGCTTATCAATAATAGTTAGATCAAATTTTTGTAACAAAAGTAACCATCTAATAATTTTGGCATTCACATTAGGTTTTCTCATCAAATATTTAATGGGGCATGGTTAGAATGTATAAAGGTCTGGTAACCAATAATGTAATGTCTAAATTTATTCAAGGAGTTGGCAATATCTAGGAGCTCGTTTTCATTCACAGTGTAGTTCAACTCAACTTTGGACGGATTTTTGATGATGAAGTAAATGGCATAAGGTAGCTTGTCATCTATATGATCCATAGCTTCTCCTATAGCTTTGTCTGAGGCATTAGCATGTATTTCAAAAGGAAGAGTCAAATTTGGGCCTTAGAGTATAGGTGCAATAGTCAACTTGTCCTTTAGGGTTTCTACAGCCTCTTGGCAGATTTATGGCCATAAAAATTCGGAGTCCTTGGCCAATAACCCAAAAAAAGGGGAGGCTACCTTGCTGAAGTCTTTTATGAATCTCCTATAGTATCCAGCGAATCCTAAGAAACTTATGAAATCCCTTTCCATATGAAGGGTAGGGACCCTATTTAAGATAGTTATCTTATTTGAGTCTAGTTGTAGTCCTTCTTGGGATATTGAGTGACCTAGAATAGTCCCTGCAGTCATCAAGAAATCACACTTATCGAGAATAAGGGATAAGTTCATTTCAATGAAATTTTTTAATACATTTCCCAAGTTAGAGAGAGTCTCTAGGAAATCACACCCATAGGGGGTGATATCATCCATATAAATTTCCATAGTGTCATGGAATAGCTCTGCAAAGATTTTCAGGACTGCCCTATAAAAGTGGCAGGGGCATTACATAACCCAAAAGGAAACCCCCTGTAAGCAAACGTACCCCAAGGATAGGTGAACTTGGTTTTATCCTGGTCCTCTGAGCTGATCTGGATCTCATTGTAACCACTGAATCCATCTAGGAAAGAGAAGAAATTCTTTCTTTCCAGTCCATCTAACATTTCGTCAATGAAAGGTAGAGGGAAATGGTCCTTTTTTGTGGATTTTTTTAGCTCTCGATAATCCACATAGATCCTCCACTTTCCATTTTCCTTTGGTACCATTACCATAGGAGACACCCACTCATTATCTGATATGGGGTAAATGAACCCTGCACCCAACAATTTTTGCAGCTCTTCTTTGATTATATCCTTGAGGGCTAGGTTCATTTTCCTCTGATTTGGCGCACTCGCTTGCAACCTTATTTGATGTAAATGTGGTGAGTACACACTGAAGGGTGCACTCCCTTAATTTCCTTGTAACTCAAGGCAAAGGCATCCAGATGCTTTCTTATCATGTCACATAACTCCTATTCTTGATGTACAGAGAGAGGGGTTGATTTTCAATGTTCTTTCTGGTCCAAATTCTATCATCTTGACATGAGTAGGGCTTGAGTTAGCTAGGCATAGATTAGTCCAAGGGTTATCTTCGGATTTCTTCACTAACTCCTCAATAGACGTGGTGTTAGGGAGCTGATTCTGGAGGATTTTTTCAATTAGGTCATCTTCATCAGGTTACCCCCCTCCTATAGTAGCATCTAGGGTAGAGATTGGGGAATACTACAATTCATCTTATTCCTCCTCTTCTAACCATAAAGGTAAGTCATGCTTAAGATATGGTGAGAAAGAGGGTACAAGACCAATTGTTTGGAAAAATGCCCATTTTTAATGGTCATATTCCCATCCCTACAACTTATGTAAGCATTGGCAATGGCTAACCATGGCCTTCCTCAAAAAAAAATAAACATCAAAAGAAGAGGATAAACACTAGGAACAAGAAACATTAAAAGAAGAGGATACACACCAGGAACAAACCCTAGAGAAAGAAGAAATGAAATCGACCGTATCTTGCAATGTATTGGCCAGAATAACCACTCCTCAAACTATCAAGATAGAATGACATATCAAGGAGAAAAATGTAACAATTTTGATTGATTCAAGTAGTACCCATAATTTTATTCATTGTTAGATAGCAAAGGAATTGAATTTCTTCTTATGTCTAGCACCAGAGTGTCAAGTGATGGTTGCAAGTGGAGGAAACATAAATTTCTCTGGTAAGTGCCATAATATCAAGCTATCCATGGGATAATATGTATTGAATACCCCAGTGCTTTCCATTCCAATGGGTGGTGTTGATGTTGTACTAGGAGTCCAATGGCTACAATCCTTGGGTATAATATCTTTTAATTTTCAGGAACTTTTCATGAATTTTTTTTCGGAAGGAAAGGAAGTTGAATTAAGGGGTATCACAAGGAAACGAGAAACATAATGAGCTCTCATGGAATGACAAAGCTTCTAAAGAAATAACAACGAGACATAATTGCACAATTATGTTCGTTAGAAGTTCCCACATCGAAATCATTTATTTCTCTAGATCTCCAAAAAGTCTTGGACAATCATTCCAAGGTATTTTAGACTCCCAAATGCCTCCCACCTATTTGTGATCATGATCATGCTATTCATTTGATTCTGGAAGTGTTCCTCCAAACATTAGGCCTTAGAGATATCGTTATGCCTAAGAGTGAAATTGAACATATGGTTGCAGAAATGCTAGAGGCTAGTATAATTCAGCCTAGTCAAAGTTCTTTCTCTACTCCAATAGTATTGGTGCACAAGAAGAATGGATCATGGCACGTGTTTGGATAATAGGGATATCAAAAACCTAATTATTAAAGGTAAATTTCCCATTCTTGTCATTAATGAATTATTGGATCAATTTCATGGATCAATTTATTTCACCAATTTGGATCTTTGTTTAGGATATCATCAAATCAGAATGAAGACTGAAGACATTCTGGAAACAACATTTAGAGCTCATGAGGGTCATTATGAATTTTTGGCCATTCCTTTTGGCCTTACCAATGCACCTTCTACATTTCAAGGTTTAATGAATTCCATTTTCAAGCCCTTCCTCAGAAAATATGTGTTAGTAAGTTTTGATGACATACTAATCTACAACAAGTCTTGGAAGGATCATGTTCAACATGTAGACAGGGTGATCAAACTATTGGAGGATAAACAATTATATGCAAAAAGCTCCAAATTTTTCTTTGGAGTAAAAAAGGTGGAATATGTAGGTCATATTGTATCTCATGAAGGTGTTAAGGTATAACCTAGAAAAATAAAAGTCATTAAGGAATGGAAAATCCCCACATCCATAAAGCATCTGTGAGGGTTTCTCGGGTTGACAAGGTATTATCACAAGTTTGTTAAGAATTATGGGATAAGAACAGCACCTCTAACAACATTATTGAAAAAAGATGCATTTTCATGGACTCCACAAGCAATGAAGGCCTTTGAACATATTAAAGAGGCAATGTGCCAAGCACTGGTCTTACCTATGCCGACTTCACAAAAACCTTTATTGTGGAATGTGATGCATCAGGAAATGGAATTGGTGTTGTTTTAATGCAAGAAGAAATACCCATTGCTTTATAATGACATCCAATCAATGGAAAGGATTTACACAAAGCTATTTATGAGAAGGAAATGTTGGCAATACTACATGCACTTAAGAAATGGTGACCCTACCTAATTGGAAGACACTTCAAGGTAAAAACAAATCATGATAGTCTTAAATACTTTTTAGAACAAATATTATCTTCAGATGAGTAGCAAAAATTGGTCACAAATATGTTGGGTTATGACTTTGAAATCATTTACAAAAAGGGAATAAAAATTTTGTGGCTGATGCACTCTCAAGAAAGGATGGGGATGTGGAAGCATTGGTTTGCACCATTTCTATTATCCAACCAAATTGAATAAACGAAGCAAGGGATGAATGGAAGAATGATGAAGAAGTGTGGTCACTCATTCAAAATTTACAACAAGATCCCAATACATCTGATACATTGAGATGGAAAATGATTCGCTATGGTACAAAGATCGCTTATACCTAGGAATAATTCCAACTCAAACAAAAGATTCTTATGGAATTGCACACTTCTCCCCTAGGAGGCAACTCAGTATTTTTAAAAACTTACCAGAAGGTTAAGAAGGTATTTTTTGGGATGGCCTTAAATCGGATATTCAAAATTTTGTGGCGGAATGTTTGGTTTTCCAACAAAATAAAGTTGAAACAATTAAGACCCCAGGCCTATTATAACCTTTATCCATTCCAAGCCAATTTTGGGAGGAGGTTTCAATGGATTTTTTCATAGGTTTACCCAAGTCTGAAGGAATGAGTGTTGTCATGGTGGTAGTTGATAGACTTACCAGGTGTGCACAGTTTTGTGCATTATCTCATCCATTTAAAGCTAGTATAGTTTCTACTACATTTATGGAAACAATTCAAAAGCTACATGGAAACCCAAATATTATTGTAAGTGATAGAGATCCCATTTTCACTGGAAGTTTTTGGACATAACTATTTTCTCGTCTTGGTACTTAGTTAGCTGATAGCTCATTTTATCATCCTCAATCTGATGGGAAAATTGAGATAGTAAATAAATGTTTGGAAGGATATCTGCATTGCTTTGTCTTTGATAAATAGACATAATGGGTCAGATGGTTACCTCTGGCTGGATGGTAGTATAACACTTCCTTCCATACTGCAACAAAAAATGACCCCATTTATGGAACTTTATGGATATCATCCATCATCGATCACATTATATTTAAGAGAAAATTCTAAGGTTCAAGCAATGGAAGATCACATCGCGCATCAATAAGAAGCTCTCCAACTCTTAAAGGATAACCTCACTTTGGCGTAGAATATAATGAAACAAAAAGAAGATCAATATCGTAGTGAAATTTTTTTTGATGTATGTGACTGGATATTCCTACGGCTACAACCATATAAACAAATGACCCTCAAGTAAGCTAAGAAGGATAATAAATTATGACTAAATTATTATGGTCCATACAAGGTGTTGCAAAATATTGGTACTATGGCATACAAATTGGAGCTTCCTACAACTTCTCGAGTGCACCCAATTTTCCATGTTTCGTGCTTAGAGAAGGTTATATGTGACAAGCTCCCAGTTCAAACAATATTTCCATAACTTGATGAGGAAGGAAAAATCATATTGGAACTTGAAGTAGTCACATAAACAAGAACTTGACAGCTACGAAATCGATCAATTTTGGAGTATCTGATTGAGTGGAAGAACTTACCCGCTGAAGATTCCATGTGGAAGGATGAGAATTTTATACAGAAGCATCCATAAATACTCAAGCGTTGAAGACAACACTTTTTTGAAGGAGAGGGGCATGTTAGGTCCCTATAATACTAGTGATTCCCCCATTACTATTGTCATTGTAGCCCATATTGTTATTATTGTGCTCATATTGTCCCCATATTGTTATTATTGTACCCCATAGAAACTCACTATTTTTATTATTGTGCCCTTATATTATTACTGTTATGTCAACTTTGATTATATTGTGACCCCTTAGACTCCTATATAGAGAAAGGAGGTTTTGTCATTTGTATCATCAAAGAATTGTTCATTTGTGTAATGTAAAGGAGGTTTCTCCATCGAAGAGGCTGATTTTGAAGTCGTTGATCTATCTTTTCTATCTTTTTGTGAGGTGGTTTCATAACAGTATATATTTACTAACAATTGCACTAGATGTTGCAAAGATCTGTCGCAAGGCAATGTCATATAACACTAATTACTTTTTTTTCTGACAATTGTTTGTAGACAGAAAAATATCAACAAAAGGCAAGGACCACGCTACAATGAAATCTTATTGTAATACTTCTTCCTTGAGCCTTAGAAATCATGAGGCCTATGTTGAAGTTAAATACCTCATCTGATTATGCCAAAATGAATTCCTCGTAACGAAAGAATCAGATACTGATTTTCTACCTTTTTAATCAGAGGTCATTTTGGTACAATTCCTCCATACTTCTTCTTGATCACTTCCTCTTGTTGTAGACAACCTTAATCAATACAAAGAATTTTTTTTATAGTTTGAAACATGTGTCTACAAAGGACTATAACAATATTGTAAATAATTTTTTTATTTCTATTTGAATTAAGATCTACCCTTGAATAAAAATGCACATTACTAATTGAGAAGACACTTCAAATGTAAAAAATATCAAGAGAAGTTCAAATATTGATCACCTTCACCAATCAACTTGAACATGAATTGCCTTTCCTGAAATAAAATAGACAAAATGTCGGCATTTGAAGAAATTTCTCCAAAGAAATATGAACAAAGATAAATCTCTAAATCATGAGAGAATTGACTTCCTACCAATGCCAAGAGATCGGTCACTTTTGATGTGCCCCCTGGTTGATTGAACTTGGGGAAACAATCTCTAAGTCCTTGGTGATACAAAATTGGGTTTCCCATTAGGAGTTTCTAGAAGAGAATGTCTCCTTATTATAGGAGTTCCCTTCTCCTCAACATCTGGACTCGACCTTGGATAATGATCATGAAGCTTTGGTTTTCTCGACTCAATAAAAATTATGTAACTTGGAATCGATGGACTACCTTGAGAAGCATGTTTTGTATGCTCAATTTTAACATGTAAATGAACAATGTCTTTTGGGTTCTTGCTTCTATAACATTATTTCGCTTATCTTCATACCTTAATAGTAATTTACACCTAAGAATGGCAGCATTGTGAGTTATATCAAACAGAGTATCTAAATTTCCTTACCCTTTAAAAGGCATCCTCAATTCTTGTACCACCCACCTTGACATCCACTCTAGACATCCTAGGTTATTCTTGATTGATTTTAGGTGATAAATTCCTGTCCTAAACAACATCCAAATTTTCACATTCAAAATTGTCATTTCAATGTTTGGACAATTCCTAATGACAATTCAAACCCATCATTTCAAAATTTTGGGAAAATCATAATGACAATTCTTCATAATGCGCGACACTCACATGCATTGCCATAATAAGAGGTTAATGAAATCTATGGATGTTTTCCAAGAATACACAACCAATTGGTTTGAGTTTGAAGGGCCTCCATCTATGGAGCAGTGTAGATAGTAAAAATTATATTCAAGGCACACTTGCCATCACATTTGTAGAGAAAATTACATAGTATCACACTTTTCTTATCAAATGAAAAAGGACAAGAAGTACACCATTTAATCTTCACTTTCAAGTTACTGTTACAAATTCATATATGATATGATAATTGATAGTTGGTTTATATTTTATTCTTTCATAAATTATTTTTATTTTATTTT